>JAVTVY010018864.1:0-76747 GCA_036873755.1 Hanleya hanleyi | reverse complement strand
TCTGATAGAGAGATGATACATATCAAATCATATACCGTCTGATAGAGAGATGATACATATCAAATCATATACCGTCTGATAGAGAGATGATACATATCAAATCATATACCGTCTGATAGAGATGATACATATCAAATCATATACCGTCTGATAGAGAGATGATACATATCAAATCATATACCCTCTGATAGAGAGATGATACATATCAAATCATATACTGTCTGATAGAGAACTCCTGATACATATCAAATCATATACCATCTGATAGAGAGATGATACATATCAAATCATATACCATCTGATAGAGAGAACTCATGATACATATCAAATCATATACCGTCTGATAGAGAGATGATACATATCAAATCATATACCATCTGATAGAGAGATGATACATATCAAATCATATACCGTCTGATAGAGAGAACTCATGATACATATCAAATCATATACTGTCTGATAGAGAACTCCTGATACATATCAAATCATACACCATCTGATAGAGAGAACTCCTGATACATATCAAATCATATACCGTCTGATAGAGAGAACTCATGATACATATCAAATCATATACCGTCTGATAGGAGAACTCATGATACATATCAAATCATATACCGTCTGATAGAGAGAACTCCTGATATCAAATCATATACCATCTGATAGAGAGAACTCCTGATACATATCAAATCATATACCGTCTGATAGGAGAACTCATGATACATATCAAATCATATACCGTCTGATAGAGAGAACTCCTGATACATATCAAATCATACACCATCTGATAGAGAGAACTCCTGATACATATCAAATCATATACCGTCTGATAGGAGAACTCATGATACATATCAAATCATATACCGTCTGATAGAGAGAACTCCTGATACATATCAAATCATACACCATCTGATAGAGAGAACTCCTGATACATATCAAATCATATACCGTCTGATAGAACTCATGATACATATCAAATCATATACCGTCTGATAGAGAGAACTCCTGATACATATCAAATCATACACCATCTGATAGAGAGAACTCCTGATACATATCAAATCATATACCGTCTGATAGAGAGAACTCATGATACATATCAAATCATATACCGTCTGATAGGAGAAATCATGATACATATCAAATCATATACCGTCTGATAGAGAGATGATACATATCAAATCATATACCGTCTGATAGAGAGATGATACATATCAAATCATATACCATCTGATAGAGAGATGATACATATCAAATCATATACCGTCTGATAGAGAGATGATACATATCAAATCATATACCGTCTGATAGAGAGATGATACATATCAAATCATATACCGTCTGATAGAGAGATGATACATATCAAATCATATACCATCTGATAGAGAGATGATACTTATCAAATCATATACCGTCTGATAGAGAGATGATACATATCAAATCATATACCGTCTGATAGAGAGAACTCCTGATACATATCAAATCATATACCGTCTGATAGAGAGATGATACATATCAAATCATATACCGTCTGATAGAGAGATGATACATATCAAATCATATACCGTCTGATAGAGAGATGATACATATCAAATCATATACCGTCTGATAGAGAGATGATACATATCAAATCATATACCGTCTGATAGAGAGATGATACATGTCAAATCATATACCGTCTGATAGAGAGATGATACATATCAAATCATATACCGTCTGAGATGATACATATCAAATCATATACCGTCTGATAGAGAGATGATACATATCAAATCATATACCGTCTGATAGAGAGATGATACATATCAAATCATATTCCGTGTGATAGAGGGATGATACATATCAAATCATATACCGTCTGATAGAGAGATGATACATATCAAATCATATACCCTCTGATAGAGAGATGATACATATCAAATCATATACTGTCTGATAGAGAACTCCTGATACATATCAAATCATATACCATCTGATAGAGAGATGATACATATCAAATCATATACCATCTGATAGAGAGAACTCATGATACATATCAAATCATATACCGTCTGATAGAGAGATGATACATATCAAATCATATACCATCTGATAGAGAGATGATACATATCAAATCATATACCGTCTGATAGAGAGAACTCATGATACATATCAAATCATATACTGTCTGATAGAGAACTCCTGATACATATCAAATCATACACCATCTGATAGAGAGAACTCCTGATACATATCAAATCATATACCGTCTGATAGAGAGAACTCATGATACATATCAAATCATATACCGTCTGATAGGAGAACTCATGATACATATCAAATCATATACCGTCTGATAGAGAGAACTCCTGATACATATCAAATCATATACCATCTGATAGAGAGAACTCCTGATACATATCAAATCATATACCGTCTGATAGGAGAACTCATGATACATATCAAATCATATACCGTCTGATAGAGAGAACTCCTGATACATATCAAATCATACACCATCTGATAGAGAGAACTCCTGATACATATCAAATCATATACCGTCTGATAGAGAGAACTCATGATACATATCAAATCATATACCATCTGATAGAGAGATGATACATATCAAATCATATACCGTCTGATAGAGAGAACTCATGATACATATCAAATCATATACCATCTGATAGAGAGAACTCATGATACATATCAAATCATATACCATCTGATAGAGAGAACTCATGATACATATCAAATCATATACCATCTGATAGAGAACTCATGATACATATCAAATCATATACCATCTGATAGAGAGAACTCATGATACATATCAAATCATATACCATCTGATAGAGAGAACTCATGATACATATCAAATCATATACCATCTGATAGAGAGAAACTCATGATACATATCAAATCATATACCATCTGATAGAGATGATACATATCAAATCATATACCGTCTGATAGAGAGATGATACATATCAAATCATATACCGTCTGATAGAGAGATGATACATATCAAATCATATACCGTCTGATAGAGAGATGATACATATCAAATCATATACCATCTGATAGAGAGATGATACATATCAAATCATATACCGTCTGATAGAGAGAACTCATGATACATATCAAATCATATACCGTCTGATAGAGAGAACTCATGATACATATCAAATCATATACCATCTGATAGAGAGATGATACATATCAAATCATATACCATCTGATAGAGAGATGATACATATCAAATCATATACCATCTGATAGAGAGATGATACATATCAAATCATATACCATCTGATAGAGAGAACTCATGATACATATCAAATCATATACCATCTGATAGAGAGAACTCATGATACATATCAAATCATATACCATCTGATAGAGAGAACTCATGATACATATCAAATCATATACCATCTGATAGAGAGATGATACATATCAAATCATATACCATCTGATAGAGAGATGATACATATCAAATCATATATCATCTGATAGAGAGATGATACATATCAAATCATATACCGTCTGATAGAGAGAACTCATGATACATATCAAATCATATACCATCTGATAGAGAGATGATACATATCAAATCATATACCGTCTGATAGAGAGAACTCATGATACATATCAAATCATACATGTATATCATCTGACAGAGAACTCCTGATACATATCAAATCAAATACCATCTGAAAGAGAGAACTAATGATATTGAAATATTTCATGTTTTGCAGGGGAGGATAAATCAGCCCTAGGAAACAAACTGAACTCTATGAATGGTCGTTTTGAGGACATGAAGAACAAAGTCGCTGACCAATTGGAACAGACAGAGCAAGCCCTACCATTAGCCCAACGGTTCAATGAGGCTCATGGGAAATTCCTCGACTGGCTTGACATGGTGGAGCCAGAGTTACGAGGGAAGGATTCTGCGGGGATGGATGCTGATGAACTCGTTGAGGTATGTACGTGCATGTATTGGGACTGTTGTCATTAGTAGAACCCTCAACATTAATTGTTCTCGTTTTGCTTTGAAATGGATCACAATAGAAATGCTTTTGAGCAGTGAAAATAAGTAGACCTGTCAGAACTGAACAAAATAAAGTCTGCATATTGAAGAAAAAGAAAGAAATAATTTGGTTACATTTTACTGTGAAACCTATAATATATGTCATCAAAATGTCTGACGCATGCTATATGTTATATTACATTTCATAATTATAGAAACTTCAAACTCAGTTGGCTGATATAAAGCCATGGCTGGATGTTGTGAACCAGCAGGGCAGTCATCTAGCGGGAATATTGCCAGGTGAGGCTGGACAACCTGTGGAAGACACCATACATAAGGACAACCGGCGGTTTGAGGCTGTACAGGAGACCATTCAGAAAAAGGCTGATAAACTCCAGTTGACCAGACACAAATCTATGGAGGTATGCAATACTGTATATATTGGCTCTCTACTGTTACTGTCTTTCATCAATGTTGACAGTTCAGCGCATTGATTTTGATTGTGCTGGTTCTATTACAGTTGATACATATTTTGCTTATTTGGATACCTTCAGACTAATTATAAGAATGGCACATGCTAATACAACACTATCTGGTCATTTGTGTGATCAAATTTTTGCTAACTGCAGGACTAATTAAAATATCAGAATAGAATTATTATAAATCACTTTACTTGCCATATTGCAAATTACTGATAGCTGACTGTCTGGAAAATCCTTAGACGTTAAAGGAATGCTGGCTGCCGATTTCCTTTGCATACTGTAATTATTGTGATCAATTAACTGCCCTGTTTCTTTGCTTACATTTTTAATAAGTGGTCTATCTGTATGTGACAGGTGTTAGGGGAGTTGGATGATCTGTTAGAATGGTTTGCTGATGCTGAGAATCAATTAGTGGTGGCAGATCCTATCAGCTCTAATCCTGACAAACTACACCCACAACTGGCTCAACAAAAGGTATGTGCTTGCATACAATAATAAATCAACGCCAATCGATATTTGTTGTAAAATTTCACTTCTGAAAGGAATGGAGTTTTAAAGTAATAAATTCATAGTGATTATGTATCTATTATAGCTCCAAGATGCAAGTCTGTTCAGTGAACAAATTCGTGTCCTCTATTGTGTTGTATTCTTTGATTCATCTGAAAATATTATAAATTTCATTTGTCATGATTATAGGCCTGTGAAATGATAAAACCTCAATTTAATACTGAACTTCCAAGTCCAAGCTAGTAACTTTAGGCAGTTCTAACCCGGCATGAAGAATGTGGTATCTCAGATTACATTGTTATGCCCCCCCTCTAACTAGAGGGGGGGGCATATAGCGATCGCTTTGTCCGTCCGTCTGTCTGTCCGTCTGTCCGTCCGAATTTCTTGTCCGAGCAATATCTCGGTTAATATTTGATAGACAGGATTGAAACTTGCATGGAATGTGGCTAGTGCCTCGTAGATGTGCAGCGTTGAGTTTTTTCCGAGTTCCGGTATAATTTTCAAGAGTTATGGCCCATTTTCTGAAATCTCTGTGAATGGGACTTGTCCGGGCTGGATCTTGGTTAATATTGTATGGACAAGTATGAAATTTGCATGATATGTGGTCAGTGCCCCACAGTTGTGCAGCGTAAAGTTTTTTCACGTTTCGCTTATATTTTCAAGAGTTATGGCCCTTTGTTCCTGAATTTTTCGTGAATTGGGACTTGTCCGGGCTGGATCTCGGTTAATATTGTATGGACAATTATGAAATTTGCAGGATATGTTGTCAGTGCCCTGTAGTTGTGCAGCGTGAAGTTTCTCCGCGTTTCACATATATTTTCAAGAGTTATGGCCCTTTTTTCTTCAAATTTGTGTGAATTGGGACTTGTCCGGGCTGGATCTCGGTTAATATTGTATGGACAATTATGAAATTTGCAGGATTGTGGTCAGTGCCCTGTAGTTGTGCAGCGTGAAGTTTCTCCACATTTCGCATATATTTTCAACAGTTATGGCCCTTTTTTCTTCAAATCTTTGAGACTTGTAGGGCTGGATCTCGGTTAATATTGTATGGACAAGTATGAAATTTGCATGATATGTGGTCAGTGACCCATTGGTGTGCAGCGTGAAGTTTCTCTGCTTTCGGTTATATTTTCAAGAGTTATGGCCCTTTGTTTATCAAAACTAAAGTGAATGGGATATATTCATTTGTCCAGGCTGGATCTCAGTCCATAACCGATTTGGACCAGAAAAATGGCTATATTATATATTATCCTACATTCCAAAGCAGACAACATAGGTCCTGAAATTAAAGTATGAAGTTGCCCCAAAAAGAGTGAATTGGGTGCAAAATTCAAAGTTCACTGATCGCTTCATAATTTCACCACAATATACTCCCAAGGAATGTAGGTCTCATAACCAGGTCACATTTTCGGATTTGGCGAAAGCCCTGGCGACCATCTTGCATCGAAACATCGTATTATCACTTGTTGGCTGATACTTGGAATATGTATTATGTGAGGCATGGCAAAAAAAGTGACAGAAACAGAATTTTTATAATTATCCAAATTAGGCCTCCACCAACCAATAAACAACAGAACAATGGCGGGGCAGTGTCGGATTAAAGCGGAAGGGGGGGCATACAATTGAGCAATCTCTGATTGCTTCCTTCCTGTGTTGCATTAGCAAATTTAACAGTGTCGCGATTGTTTGATAATTCAGTATGTTTTTTGCTTTTCCATCAGGCATTCAGTGATGACATAGTAAGCCAGAAGAACAAGGCCAGAGATGTGATATCAGCTGGTAAGAAACTGTTGAGAGAGCACACTGTCGAGGAGGAGCCTGCTATCAGGGACAAAATGGAGGCCTTGAAACAGGAGGCTGACATCGTGTCCAAGGAGAGTGCTGATAGGCTGAGCAAGTTACAACAGGCCCTCCCATTGGCTACTCACTTCCATGACACTAACACTGACCTGCTGGCCTGGTTTGATGAAGTGGAGCCGGCCCTTATTGAGCTTGAGGTGATGGCTATCAATGCAGAACAGGTCAAGAAACAACAGGAACGAGCAAAAGTAAGCTGTCTGCCTGTCACTTTGTTTCAATGTTAAGTCTATGATGTTCAATGGAGATGTAAATCTAATATCAAGAGAATTCTGAAATTTCATGGTCCAGAGTTGTTTACAAAAGATCACATGAAGTTGGCCATGCCCAACTCAGGAGCTATTAAGGTCCAACTATTCCTGGCAAGGCTTAGTTCATGATTGTGCTCGTCCTGCTAATCAGTTTTAACATTTACTGTAGTGAATTGCCAGCTCACATCTTCCCTGTAGTTGATTTTTCTGATGTCTGGTGAAATCGATCACTGAATGATTTGTATTCTGTTGGGGAAATTGAAATATATTTGTGAATGTGAAGCATCACGAATTATTCCTCTTTCATTGCAGGTAATAAAACAAGATGTGCTGGACCATAAACCTATGGTGGAGAAATTGAACAAGACAGGGTCAGCCCTCGTCAAATTATGTGGAGATGTAGATTCTGCCAAGGTACAGACCACCTTGGATGAGGACAACAAACGAGTGGATCAAATACGGGATGCTGTCCGGGAGCGCTCAAACTCTATCGACGAGGCCCTACAACAATCGGCTGAGGTATGAATATAAACTGTACTTTAGATAAATGATCTTTACTATTTGGAAGATCTTAGCATTGAAGTGTTGATTGGTGAAGTATAAAATTGGGTATAACTGAAATGATTGAACTCCGGACAGGACTCTTAATTTGATCAGAACTGAAATCAGTTTTTAGCAGTGGCCATTTCCCTTACCTCACTCCAGTGATAACTGATATTTCATTCAAGTGTTCTTGCTTGCATATTGCTCTTATTGATGCATGTCAAAGAGTCTGGAATGAAATGAAATATAACAGCTCTCATGTCTATCTGACCAATCTCAAACATATTCTGTCTGTACAATACAGTTCTCTGACCAGCTAGAAGACATGTTGGAGACCCTGACCTCTACAAATGACCAGGTCAAGCATGCAGAACCCATCTCTGCCCACCCAGATAAACTCCGGGAACAATTAGCCGAAAACAAGGTAAGGGCTTTCTTATTTTGTGTGGTAGATATTTGTAAACAAACTCCTGAAAATGCTTAAAGTGTTACCTTATCTTCAAATCCACAAAATTGTACATCCTGTGTATGACACAATAAAGGCAAGGAACTGCAAGATATTTTGTCTACATATAGTATGGCTTTCTTCTCCATATAGGCTGTTGTTGAAGACTTGGAGAAGAAGTTCAGCGCCCTGGAGTCTGTGAAATCTACAGCGGAAGAGTTGATGAAGCAGGCAGGTGAAAACATTGACGACGAATCTGTACAAGGTAGGTGGGAGTTGCTATACAAACTAGTATGTACGGTCATGAGTAACAAAAGAATTCATCCAGAAAATTTACACGTTTGAAAACCATCATCCAATAGCCATTGCTTCTCTCAGATTTCACCAATATATAGTTTAAAAAATCAAGTGTTTGTAAAAACAAATAATTTTAAACTCAAATTTCGTACTCCATAGTCTGATATAGACATAATGGCTACTTTTAATACGATATACAGATGTACAACAGAAGATTGATGAACTTGCCAAGTTGTACGGGGACATCAAGAAGACAACACATGACCGTAGTCAGGTGTTGGAGGAGACGCTGGACGTCTCTGACCGTTTCTGGGACGATCTCAACAACCTGATGGGCACTCTGAAGGAACTGCAAGACAGTGTGACCAACCAGGAACCCATTGCTCTAGAACCAACGATCATCCGAGAACAACAGGAAGTTCTGGAGGTAGGAATAGGGTCTGATACTCCATCTGTAGTTCTGGAGGTAGGAATGGGGTCTGATACTTCATCTGTAGTTCTGGAGGTAGGAATAGGGTCTGATACTCCATCTGTAGTTCTGGAGGTAGGAATGGGGTCTGATACTCCATCTGTAGTTCTGGAGGTAGAAATAGGGTCTGATACTCCATCTGTAGTTCTGGAGGTAGGAATAGGGTCTGATACTTCATCTGTAGTTCTGGAGGTAGGAATAGGGTCTGATACTTCATCTGTAGTTGTGGAGGTAGGAATAGGGTCTGATACTCCATCTGTAGTTCTGGAGGTAGGAATGGGGTCTGATACTCCATCTGTAGTTCTGGAGGTAGGAATAGGGTCTGATACTCCATCTGTAGTTATGCCCCCTCTCTAATTAGGGGGGGGCATATAGCGATCGCTTTGTCCGTCCGGCCGTCTGTCCGTCCGCGCAATATCTCGGTTAATATTTGATGGACAGAATTGAAACTTGCATGGAATGTGGCCAGTACCTCGCAGTTGTGCAGCGTAGAGTTTTTTCCGAGTTCCGGTATAATTTTCAAGAGTTATGGCCCTTTTTCTGAAATCTCTGTGAATGGGACTTGTCCGGGCTGGATCTTGGTTAATATTGTATGGACAAGTATGAAATTTGCATGATATGTGGTCAGTGCCCCACAGTTGTGCTGCGTAAAGTTTCTCCCCGTTTCGCTTATATTTTCGAGAGTTATGGCCCTTTGTTCCGGAAATCTCCGTGAATTGGGACTTGTCCGGGCTGGATCTCGGTTAATATTGTTGGGACAATTATGAAATTTGCAGCATATGTGGTCAGTGCCCAGTAGTTGTGCAGCATGAAGTTTCTCCGCATTTCGCATATATTTTCAAGAGTTATGGCCCTTTTTTTCTTCAAATCTTTGTGAATTGGGACTTGTCCGAGCTGGATCTCGGTTAATATTGTATGGACAATTATGAACTTTTCAGGATATGTGGTCAGTGCCCTGTATTTGTGCAGTGTGAAGTTTCTCCGCGTTTCGCTTATATTTTCAAGAGTTATGGCCATTTTTTCTTGAAATCTTTGTGAATTGGGACTTGTCCGGGCTGGATCTCGGTTAATATTGCATGGACAAGTATGAAATTTGCATGATATGTGGTCAATGCCCCATAGTTGTGCAGCATGAAGTTTCTCTGCTTTCGGTTATATTTTCAAGAGTTATGATCCTTTGTTTATCAAACCTAAGTGAATGGGATATATTTATTTGTCCAGGCTGGATCTCAGTCCATAACCGATTTGGACCGGGAAAATGGCTATATATATGTCATTCTACATTCTAAAGCAGACTACATTCTAAAGCATTGCTGCAAAAAGAGTTAATTGAGTGCAAAATTCAAAGTTTACTGATCGCTTCATAATTTCACCACAATATACTCCCAAGGAATGTAGGTCTCATTTTCGGATTTGACGAAAGCCCCGGCGACCATTGTATTAGCACTTGTTGGTCGATACTTTGAATATGTATTATGCGAGGCATGGCAAAAAAATTGACTGAAATAGAATTTTCATAATCATGAAGGCCTCCACCGACCAATACAGAACAGAGCAATGGCGGGGTAGTGTCGGATTAAAGTGGAAGGGGGGGCATACAATTGAGCAATCTCTGATTGCTTCCTTCCTGTGTTCTGGAGGTAGGAATAGGGTCTGATACTTCATCTGTAACTTTTTGTCACAGACAAGGAACTGACAAATCAATGTATTGTATGAAGGATTTGAACTAATGTCTGCTTCTGGATATGAGACACTGCCTTGGAGGAGGTGGGGAGGGGGAAATGGCTTAATGTCACACTCAAGGTTGTTTCACTCATATGGTGACAGTCAGTTTGGTTGGTGGAGGAAGCCGGGGTACCCGGAGAGAACCACCGTCCGTCGGCAAGTAGGCCGAATTCACGAAGTTATTTGTTGAATTCTCATTTCTTAATGTCATTGTCAGTTCATCTTGCATCTTGTAAGGTTTACAAGACTAATGAGAACAATAGTCTGTCTGTGTACAACAATGAGTCTAGATGGGAGGCTTTTCAATAATATAATTGCCTGAATAATTGAAAAAGTACATAAAATATCGACTAATTGTCTCACCTGAATTTCTTGATCTGCTTGCCTATGTACCTGAATATTGACCCAACTATTGTTCTCACTCCCCAAACTCGCCAGGCCTTGAAGGAGGACATTGATGCGTCACAGGCTGACCTCGAGGATGTTCATGTGACTGGTCAGAAGCTGATCAGCCTGTGTGGAGAACCAGACAGACCTGAGGTACAGAAAACCATCGATGACACAGACATGATGACTGACTCTGTCAGTGACCAGTTCATAAAGAGATCCAGGACCCTTGAGGATGCTCTCAGTAAAGCTGTCAACTTCCAGGATGAGCTCATGGTAATTATACACTCCAGTAGTCCCATTCTCCCATATATTCATCTATCATCTCGGGGTCCTAACTCAGAGACTAATTTCTTCATACTTAGATAACGTATATAAGTGAGAAGGTGGGCAATTCACTGGAGACAATTCAATTCAATTCATTTCCTGGGACACTTCGCTGGAGTAACATTGGATGAGACTGCATACCTCCATCGTTAGAGTATCTCCTTGTTTAGGAGGGATCGTGGCTGGAACTCAGCTGACAGCTTATTCATTCTTTCTCTATGATAAATTGTTTCATCTGTAAATTCACAGAACAGAGAATTTGTATGTATGGGCTCATAGCACTGATGTGCAAATTTATGCATTTACCAACTGAGTCGTAATCCATTCACTTCCAATATGTGTTATAGAAACTATTGGTGTGGCTCCAAGGCAAGGAAGAGAAGTTACTGGAACTTGGACCTGTCGCCTCGGACTTTGAAACCCTGAAGATACAACTGGAAGACCTCAAGGTAATCTTTGAATTGGATCAAAATGCCAGGATGTTTTGTTTAGATGCCCAAAACCTGGAAAATTAAAAGAAATTCCACATCAAACATTCCGGTTCCTCATGTCAGAGAATTTATTGTTTGATCAGACATCCATAATTTATTGTTTGATCAGACATCCATAATTTATTGTTTGATCAGACATCCATTAGGTTACATTTAGCTTATTACCTCCACTACAGCTACAGTAAGGATTTGTATGTGAAGTTATTCATATCTCGGAGCCATTGGAGCCTACTGGAAATTGTTAAGCATAGAGACTCCAAAGAGATTGAATACATTATACTGGTAGTTGGAGTTTCTGAGTATTAAAGCCTCTTTATGATTCCATCCTTCAGGTATTGAAGACAGAAGTAGATCCCAAACAAGTGGACATTGAGTCACTGAATCAACAAGCCAATGAACTGGCCAAGGACAGTACGGCGGAGCAGGCAGCTGTGGTGAAGGAACCAATGGCTGTCGTGAACAGACGCTGGGACGCTCTGGTGGAAGGCCTTGCTGACAGAAAGGTAATTTATCCAATATTTGAAATGGTTAACTGTGCAATGAATATTCCAATCTCAGAAGCAGGTGTGTCGGCCTACTTGTTAATCAAATCATTAATATTATTATCAGAGCGAATAACAAGTTGATACACTTGACCATATGTGGTATCAATTAGATGGACTGGACTGGAAGCTGAACTTCAAATTCTTATTTCTTCCGTACAGCACCTTCTGCAAAGCGCAATGCTGAATTTGGGTCAGTTTGAACATGCCATCAATGAGCTGTTGTCATGGCTACAGCACACTGAGGAGACACTGGACGATGCTTCTCCAGTACAGGGTGACCCCAGAACCATCGAAATAGAGATGGCCAAACACAAGGTGAGAATGTGTTAGAATTCCTTGTTGAAACAGACTACAGACTCAGTGATGAATTCTAGACCACCAATCTGTCTTTCCTGTAACGATTGCGGGGAGGGGTGGGGGGGGGGACAATACTCAGTAGGTCTGTCTTCTCTACGTGCAATGAGGAGTCGAGATGAGAGGCATATGTATGTTTTACATGTACATATCTGTAGTTTTAATGTATATTTAATTGTTATATAATGTTATTTTTACCAGCGGAACCAGGGATAACAGAGCCTCAACACTAATGGGTCTTGCTGGCTATAAATATGACAAATAAATACAATTTCGAACAAGCTAATGTTTTCTCACCTATATTACCCAAATCCTATTTCCTTTCACTTTCAGATTCTCCAAAATGACATCCATGCCCACCGTCCTAGTGTGGACTCTGTGAACGAAGCTGGTCAGAGAGTGATTGCCACAGATACTGATAGAGCATCTAACACCAAGCGAAAGCTGGATGAGATGAACAACCGATGGGACCGTGTCCTCGGCAAGACCCGGAACAGACAAGCTGAGTTGGAGTCTTCACTGGGAGAGGTAAACATTGCTTCATGGTAATAAGGATTCCATCAATAGCAGTGGTTCTAATTCAAAAATGTTGTCTCCCTTGATGTGCTAAATGTCTTACTGGTGCAAGTAGTATCTTCAGCTTTCCAAGATAACCCAGGCATTATGAAACTGGCTATGAGTCGATCTTACAGAATCTGATTTGTTATGATGATCAATGTGATCGAAGGTCATTTCTGTATTTAGAGCGAGCATCATCTTTCTCATTTCAGGAAATAGTACATTATTGATAAAATATGTAATTTGCTTCGTTCTATGTATCATTAACCGTAATTATATTCAAATGACGGTGAAAGAATATTGATTTAGATATAATGCTTTATAGAATCTTGTCATATAATCGTATTGTTATTGTGACCATTCATTCACAGGCTCAGTCATTCCACGGGGAGTTACAAGATATGTTGTTACGTCTTAGCGAGGTCGAAGGTCAGCTCATCACAACCAAACCTGTGGGTGGTCTTCCTGACACGGCCAGAGAACAACTCGACAGATTTATGGTAAGCCACCATATTTCAGCCAGACAATGGTGTTGTCCTTTACAGGTTGTAAACCAGTAAATTTTCAATCTATCAGCTGATTTTCAGTGATTTTGTCTGAAATCTAACAATGTCACAGTTGCTGCTTTCCCCCCTAATGCTTTAGAAACAATGTAATAGACTGGGTGCAAGTTCTTCAATGATTTCCATCTGAAATCATTCACACCTCTGTATTTGAGGCATGGTCAACCGGAAAATGTGAACAAAGTTACGTTGGGTGATTTCATATTGCCAGACGACATTTATCTGATGAGTTTAAAAAAAGAAGTTGATGATTGATAATACTTACATTGTGTTAAATTAATTTCTTGTACTTGGTCGTGTTATAGGAGATCTATGATGAGTTGGAGAAGCTAGAGCCTAATGTGGACCATCTACTGACCACTGGTAGTGACCTGGCTAACAAGAGTCAGGAACCTGCTGCTGGTATGCTCAGACAGAACCTACAGACACTACAACAGAAGTGGGACAATATCAGGACCAGGGCCAATGATAGGAAGGTGAGATAACATGGGATCTACCTTTAATAAACAACCCTTATTAGAATTGTAAGCAACCCTCCATAAATTCAAGGTAGCCAAAGTCTATGTGATTTTATCTCATAAAACAAAAGGGAGATGAAATATTCTGACCACCTTAATC
Source organism: Hanleya hanleyi (assembly GCA_036873755.1). Classification (NCBI taxonomy): domain Eukaryota; kingdom Metazoa; phylum Mollusca; class Polyplacophora; order Lepidopleurida; family Hanleyidae; genus Hanleya; species Hanleya hanleyi. Next base: position 62,316 of record JAVTVY010018864.1, on the reverse strand, counting down.
AATGTTTGAGAATGGTTGCAATGTCAAAAAATGGAGAGAGTGGGATGTTCAAAGAAGAGCAATTTTGATAGAGTGAGAGAGGGATGTCCTTTAAACTCATGAGGCATGCGATCTTCATTGTTCTTGAACATGTCTTCCTGATTGTTTTCAGACCAAGTTGGAAGAGGCTGTGAGCCAGGCAAACAGTTTCCACGGAGATCTGAACAAGTTCGTAGCCTGGCTGACGGACACGGAGAAAACTCTGAACAACTTGGACCCTGTCAGTCGTGTCATTGACAAGGTCACTGGTCAGATTGAAGATCACAAGGTAATCAATTCACATGTACTTTGTTCGTTCAATTTCTCATCTCTATTGGGCCACTGATAAAATTGTAAAGAAAGATTTTATGTGCATGCCTTAAATTGAAGTAGAATTTGTGTGATTAAATATAGATAACGTCTGACAAGATGCGATTCCCTTGCATAAAAAAATTGTTTTCTTAATATTGCATGTTGTTCACATGTGATTCACTTCCAAGGGCCGATTTTAAATGTAGCCATTTACCGACTAAATGATATACCGTCTATCTTACTGATTAAATGATATCAGTAATGGCATAAATGTTGACATATTTGTTACAGGTCCTACAAAAGGACATAACCAAACACCGTGATATGATGTTAACCCTGGATAAGACAGGGACACACCTGAAATACTTCAGTCAGAAACAGGACATCATCCTCATTAAGAACCTGCTGGCCAGTGTTCAACACAGGTGGGATAAGATTGTCTCCAGGGGAGCAGAGAGAACCAGACACCTGGAGAGGGGATATAAGGAGGCCAAACAGGTGAGAGGCACTTTATTAGGATTTAGCTTTAGATTTAGGGAGAAAACATAATAATTGCTATATTTTGTGCAGGGTCATATCAATCATTTTATTGGTAATAATTACTTATATGATCAGAGCTAGCAGCAGAACATCACAGTATCAAGATAATATTCAGTGTTTGCAAAGATTTCCATATATGGAAATGTGGATTTCTTGACTGGTCACTCCTGGATTAAAAATTTCTTTTGAATTACTTCGTCTATCAAGATTGAGTATATTGGTTATAAACAGTAGCATACTTTCAGCTTGTTGTTCTTGCAATGGAAATATTTGATGTTACAGCATGACCAGTGTCAGAGTTGTTGACTATTCATGATGGTATTGTTTATAGTTTCATGACCAGTGGAAGGAGTTGTTGGGTTGGTTGATAGCTGCCGAGAAGTCCATCGGTGCTGATCAGACTGTCAGTAATGACCCCATCAAGATCAAACAACAAATCTTCAAACATAAGGTATGTTATGTGGTAGTTTGTAACATTTCTCAGACCATAAAATCAGCTGGATATCAGACTTCCTCCTTGCTGATAAGTGCAAAATCTAGGCACCAACTTAGGACTTCCTATCCTTCATTGTCAGCATAATAAATCATTAAAAAAGTAACACATTTTGCAACTGTCAGTTTGGCTGATGTATTAAAAGGTAAATTTCTAGATCCCATATTGCGTAATAGATTGTAGCGTGAAAAGAGTTGATAATAATAAATGAATCCATTATTCAATTTCAGGAATTCCAGAAGAGTCTTGGTGCCAAGCAGCCGTCGTACGACAGTGTGAACAGAACAGGTCGCTCCTTGAAGGAGAGGTGTCCACGACCTGATGTACCCATCTTACAACAGATGATGACAGACCTTAAGAACAAGTGGAATGCTGTCTGTGGAAAATCTGTGGACAGGTAATAATTTCACAATGTCCTCAACATTTTCTGTCGGGAGATAAGAGGGTATTTTACCATTTTGAAAAAAGAACAAACAATAATTGGTTGGTATTTCTGCCTTCTGAACATTATGTCTATATTCTGTGTGTAGGTTACCTGTGAAATTTAACTGGGACAAATAAGTAGTGAACAATTTTCACAGTTCTTCTTTTCATTAAATGGTTACATGTTTGTTTGTCCAAGTTGCCATCATTCTACACCAGCGTTTGAAGTGTGTCAATTTTATATCAGCCAGATTGATATAGCGCTTGCATTTGAATAATACCAATTTCCTTCTGTCTTCTACCTTCATAGACAAAGAAAGTTGGAAGAAGCGTTACTGTTTTCTGGTCAGTTCCTGGATGCTCTTCAAGCCTTGTTAGACTGGCTTTCCAAAGTGGAGCCCTCTGTGGCTGAAGATCAACCTGTCCACGGGGATATTGACACTGTCAATGGGCTACTGGAGGACCACAAGGTACTGGCCGGTCTTGGTGAATTGGTTACCTCTCAGCAGATGGGACATTATATAGTTCAAGGAGAACCTGTCTGATCATGTTGTCTGTTTTACATTTCCCCCTTCATATTTGTGAATTTGTGCATTACGAGAACAATGCAGTTTATATGCGACGAAGAGCATTTTAATTTCATGCTAACCAACTGTAGGGAGCCCTCATTAGATACATCAGAGTTGGAGAATGATGTCTGAGTGAAGTAGAAATAATGCTAGCATTGTGGCGAATACCATGTAAAGCTATAAATAACATCGTGTGCATAAACACGCTTAGATATATGATGGTGCCCTTTAGCCACTCATCTGGAATTATCACATCTAAAGGATAATTTCCATGAGACATCTTTATTTCAAGGAGCATTTATATAGTGCAAATTCCTTTCATTCACGTGCTGAACTGGTGACGTCTCATTCTTGTGACGCAGTGCTACAAAGCTGAGCGACGATTGGTCCATTCACTGAGCTGCTCGGTTTTTTCATTGACAGTCTAAAACTAAACATCGAAAAATTATTACAAGATAATATTCACTAAGGCGGTCATTAACTCCTAAATCTTTCACATTTCGTTCATGCCAGATTGATGCCAGTGGAGTATATTCCATGTTGACACTTTAGTGAAGATTTTCCTGTTGGCTTTAACTACCAAATGTTTCCTTTGAGTTCCTTCTCAACCACTACTATTCTTAAACCAGTCAGTATTTATTGCATGTATTTTGTTGTTTCACAGAGATTTGAGGAGGAGATAAAGGCCCGTACAAAAACGATATCATTCTTACGTAAGTCTGCCAAGGAATTGTTAGAGAAGACTGATGAGGACACGTCATTACAACAAGCTCAGATGATTGAACTGTCTACATCATGGGACAGAGTCTGCAAACTCAGCCACAACAAACAGGGCAGATTATCACAGGCTCGTCAGCTGGTATGTCTATTTCTCATAAAATATACATTTCTAATCACATCCTCAGTTTCCTTGATATGACCAAGTACAAGGAAGACATCATTGTGAGAAACCAAGTACAGTGTCATATATGATTATTATGCTTGTGTTAAAAATAACAGCTCATTTCGACTGATTTCAAGAAATATATTATTGAAAAGATCGTTACTTATCCAGTATGCTTCCATCTGTTATAAACAGGTCAACTTAATGTGAGAGTATGGTAAAATACTTATTACGGCCTCATTTTATGCAACTTGGCTGGGTGGTGCTTAGTTGGTTCGCGGTATGACTGAAATAATGTTTAAAGTTATGTTAAATCCTATTCACTCACTCGCTCACTCATATTACTGGATATTGGCATCTAATCAGCACTGAAAAAAATGTCCTGAATTATTCACTTACTCTCTAGTCTGAAGACTTCGACAGCCAGAGCAGACGTATGTTAGACTGGCTAGCGGAGATGGAACAGAAGTTACGATACAATGCTCCTATCTCAGAGGAAGAACCCCTGGTGCTCAAACAAATCGATGAACACAAGGTGAATCTGGGGCATTTATTCTCCTAAACTAAACCTGGGCCCGTCCCACACCATAACCTCATATATTCTGAAAACTTACATTACTCTCCACGTATAGGATGCATTCATTACAGGGTACATTCCAGCTCTTGAACTAAGTCTCGCTTATTATCCCTGGGGGTGTATCCCATCCCCAGGGTGTCAAGCCTACTTGCTACTTGCTTTAAGCCTACCCCAACCCATAACCCAGAGACTAAATTTACTACTGTCCATACCTTATCAATCAGGCCATTGCTTAAATTGAAGGCTATTATTTTATTCCTTGTGAGTAATTTGGAATATTTTTAGCATGAGATAATAAAGCAAATTTGAATTGTGTTCTTGTGTAAAAATAATGTTACAATTATTGAAGTGTTCTCCGTGGCTATCTTGGTGAAAATACTACAGACAATACTTTATTTTTGAGTTCGATTATAAGGCTAAATTTTACAACCAGATCAATTGTAATCTACAGAAATTTGAAGCGGATCTGATCAAGAAAGAGGTTCAGTTACGCGAGGCCTTGACCTTGGGTCAGGAGATTCTCCGCCAGTGTCACCCCGATGCCTTGACCACAGTCAAACACTGGCTGACAGTACTACGCTCCAGATGGGAGGAGGTAAGAACATACGACTGATACTCAATAACTCAAAAAGAAAAGGTCACAAAAAAATTAACCTTGGAAGGTTCGTTGATCGTATTGATCTTAATGCTTATCTTGGGTTAAATTGCAACTTTCTGGTATTGTTAATTGCCAATGTTCACAAACACATGACAAACAAATAATCCACCTTCTTAAGACCTTTGATTTATTAAGGCAAAGGGGCTTAGATGATGATATTAGAACGCTGCATGTTTAACACTCTACTGTTATTCTCTTCCTGCAGGTGGCAACACTGTCCACACAGAGGGGACATCGTCTGAATGATGCCTTGAAGTCATTACGTCACAACAACCGCCTATTGGATGAGTTGATGGCATGGATAGCGGATGCAGAAGCGACATTGATAGACAGGGATCATCAAGCCATCCCCGAGGACAAAAACATCATTGAGGATTTGATAGAAGAGCACAAAGTAAGAATGCTTCAAGATTATCAACTTGTTCAACTTATTATCAAAGTTTCTGCCTTCTTCAAAATCGGTGGTGTTGAATTGTTAAAATGCTGTGCATAGCCTTACATTTCTAACCCTTTTAAGTGACCAGGATTAAAGAAGGCATGAAGCATTTCAATTAAATTGCACTATCCAAACATTCTTACAAATTTTGTAATGGTTCATGTGCTGAATATGACGTTATATTTCTTTGTCTCTCTCCCTGTATAGGTTCATGTGTAAGCAGTGGAGTATTGTGTGTGAATATTGGTTGTGATATACTTTTACTTCCAGGGTTTCCAAGATGAGATGTCTACAAGACAGCCTGATGTTGAGAAACTGACCAGCGCGGACAGACATCGGCGATCTCCTGCCGAAATGTCCCAAGATCGGCCCCAGTCGCCCAGTGTTCATTCTCCACGTGGACCCCACTCACCTGGCATTCACTCTCCACGCACGACAGTCTCTTCTCCTGGGATATCACCACGTCCTGGTTCACACATTCCCGTGCTCCAGAGAAGCAAGAAAACACCCACAAAAGCTATGCCATTCAAGTGAGAATATTAATTTAATACCACAGGAATTCTTTTTCCGCCTCATTATACTGGCAACTCATGATGTTACTGTTTGTCTCGCGTTACGAGGGAACGAGATTTTTGGCAATATCAGAGCCAATTTTTACCCCTAAGTATTGTCATTGTCATGTATGTCCGTCCCTCTGTCCGTCACAGCTTTCTCGTTACGAAGCTGTCTTTAGAATGACGTACCCTAGGCACACCAAACTTGCAGTGCACATCCATATGCTCGTCACCCAAAACCATATTCAGGGTTCATATGCCTCCTGGAAAGTCCTTAAAACTCCTGGAATTTAATTGCTAACATGGAAAGTCTTGGAAAATGCTTAAAAATGAAGTTAAACTCCTGGAAGAATTACACTTTCATCTTCTGGGAGAACCAGCGATCTGATGCCATGCATTGCTGTGACAGACCAATGATCTGATGCCATGCATTGCTGTGACAGACCAATGATCTGATGCCATGCATTGCTGTGCCAAAATTTGTTCCTGAACTTTGTTAATTTGCTCATCTTGGTTGTGAGCTATTGTATTAAAGACTCATAGAAAATTAACCTGGAATTGACCTGGAAAACTTTTGGAATTTTTTTCCTGCTGTAAGTGTATGAACCCTGCTTGTTGAATCTGGACCCGATTGGCTCAAAACTTTGGCAGCCATCTTTAATTTATGCGAAACCCTTAATCTGGAGTATTTCGAATACCATTTCGTAGTTCAGTGTGAAACTTGGTGTAGATCATAAATACATCAAGAAAGTTTTAAGGAATGACCTAACCAGTTTCCTGATTGAGTGAAACCTTGGCGGTCATCTTTAATTTATGCAAAATCTTTAATGATGTATATAACTCTGATACCATTTAAGTCTTCTATAGGAAACTTGGAATACAGCATCGATGTATCAAGAGACTTGCAATGACCACATAAGTTCCTCTGATTGGCGGGAAGGATGGGTGACCATTTTTAATTTATACAAAATCAGTAATGATTTTTATCTCTGATAACGTTTAAGTGTTCAATATAAAACTTTGTACATCATCGATGCATCAAGAGACTTACAACGTATGACAGAACCGGTTTCTCTGATTGGGCAGAAACGTACTTGGTGACCATTTTAAATTGTACACATCATCAATGCATCAATACATCAAGAGACTAACAATGAATGACAGAACCGTTTTCTCTGACTGGATGAAAACCTTGGCGGCCATTTTTAGTTTGTAAAATCGTTGATCTATATATCCTTTGATATTGTTCAAGTGTTCAGTATGATACTTGATATACATCATTGATACATCAAGAGTTAAGTAATGACTGCTGGTTTCTCTAATTGGACGGAAACCTTGGGGGGCCATGTCTGATTGTAAAATTTTCAGCGATCAGTATATTTGTCACTTGACGTTCCTGACGTCTTCAAAGTATAGTATGGTTCAAATTGAATACGTTATGAATGGCTGGCACCCATTGCCGAGGGGTTTTCAGATGCGCAGCTTCATATTTTCAGAGCCGTCAAATTTTGCAAATCATCCAAACATTATTTGTGCATTTTCACTCTGAAATTTCATGAAAAAAACTGGTCAAATTCAATAAAATGGATTTCGCACCGACAATTTTGCATGTTAAATTATGACATCATAGAGGCCGATACAAGTCATTGAAGAGTTTCTTTGATTCTGAATATATTTTCTTGAAATTTCAGAATAAGAATGTACAAATTACATATACATACTGTGAGAAATTTCACTGCTCAGAGAAAAAATTGGCTCCCATATATTGCAGAAAATTTGTAGATGGCTCATCCTGGAAGTCCTGGCTCGACCTGGAATCTGTAGATGGCTTGTCCTGGAGGTTCTTCTGATATTAATTTGATATTTAATGAAATGCTATGACTTTTCCATTGCAGGTTTGAGACTGGACGAAGAACACCAGAACCAGGTCGAAGAACTCCAGATTTTGGTCGGCGTACACCAGAGACTCATTTTAAGAACCCTCGAATAGCTGGCCTGGTGAACAAGTGGCAACATGTCTGGTTGATGGCCATGGAAAGACAACGAAAACTCCAGGATGCTCTCGATCATCACAACGAGGTCTGCATGTACAACAATTATTCAGAAATATTTCACTCAGCGGCTAAAGTTGTTCTAATGCTAGTTATCATATTTATTTCTCAAATCTACACCTGCTATTGTATTGCCATAATCCTCCTTTGGAGATCCTGCTGTAGACTAAAAAGTTCTCACCCTCTGGAGCCTCAGCCAATAGGTTACACTGTGCCTGCGCCCAAACGCACTTCCCAAAATCCTTTTGCTTCCTACAGCCACAGCGTGTGGACGTCTTTAGAGAGAGCTCTGCTAGAATTAGATTTTTGTTTTTGCCTATCTCTTTTAGGGAAATTCAGTCTAGTCTAAACCACCGGGAATGCTAAGCACTGCGAATCTTGCATACAATCTTGGTCACATTTGGATTCACATTCTTTGTGTTTTTCCTGCAAAAATTATTTATGCTATCGGAAAACTAAGTGTCTAGAATGTATTTCTTGGGACGACCAAGCCTGGGTGATTATGCACAGGCCAGACGGGGATATTTATTGCAGGCCGCTGAGACGGCCACTCCACGACAGGCAGCAAGCGGAGATTAACCTCCGAGTTGACAGGCATATCAACGAGGACATGCCTGATTGCCAGTCACCATTATCGCCTGTAATTCCGCCCAGTGGCCAAGACTTCCAGCCAAGCGGTAGTCAGGCGAAGCTAGAACCCGTTTGACGAGCTCTTACCTAGGTGTGGTGCTATGCAACGGGCTTTCACTATTCTCGGACAAAAGAAGAAGACAAGGAAGTGGACCTATTGTACAGGAACAGCTTTTTGTTATCGGGACAAAGGGACATATGGCCCAGCCTAGCAGCTGACCTTGACCTTCACGCAGTCAAGATGAGCCAGTCAAGATGGCGCACAAATAAAGTTGCTATGTGTTGTCGTTTACACCCGAATTTACGCTAACAATGACTGGGAATCGTCGTCTCGAGTCTTCAAGTTTCTGTTGGGAAGTATCCATTCTTGCTAAAATTTAACGATAACATATAAATGGCTATCATGAATTCTTTCCGTCCATTTAATTCGTTTTATTGTGTTGTTGTTGTTGGCGTCATCATGTAAGTCGCGGATTTATTTCAACACGTATTATTATGCACGTTGCACACACTTGAATGTGCCTAACTGCTCTCCTGATAAATAAATGTTATCATTGTATTCGTTTATAAAAATCACGAGAGTCTATTAGAATTGTGCGTATTTTTTGGTACACAATTTTCCAAGAAATATTTCCCGTTTTTATTACGAAGAAACTTAGATATATGTTGGTCTCTTAGAGTAGCCATTCACTCGAAGAACAGGGTTTCATATATTGAAATCAGAATGGTTCTTTAATCAGTTACGATTTCTTAGACCTAGATTTGAAATTAATCTTAGTATTAAATTAATTTCTTTTTATTGAGAAATTAGGAATAGATCTGATGTGGGTTTACTTTCCCGGGAGGACAATCAGAATACTCTCGTCCTAGACGACATTAGTGTTACGTAGATCTTCTCTGGCATTATGCATGCACAAGTCTTATTCATTATATCGACTTCAGCAGACTTGTTACGTTCAAGACGGACATCAGACCTGGAGCCGTTCTCTATCTAGCCACAGTCCAGTACAATCGACTCTATGGACTACGGCTTCATTCATTCATAGACTGCTAATGATTTTCACCTACAGTCTTGTACTTTGCTTCGACGGACTTCGACCTCACCCTTGTCTATCTTAGCCGTCCCTCTTTTACTTTCTTCGTCCAAAACAGCTCTTTGGTCTACAGCATTGTAAAATGAAATTAATTTCTTTTATTGAGAGATTAAAAATAAAATAAAATTAAAAATTATCTGCATAATTTTTACTGTCATAATTAACTGGATGATCATTTTATACTTTTGTGACGGACTTGTAAGTATGTGACCTCGATTTTATATTGATTCAGCATTGAACATTTATTTCATGGGTTGTTAGGTAACACCATTGATCTCTTTATGAATCATTTGATTGGTCAGTTCCAGATTGTGGAATTATGGGGCATGTTCTTGGACTACGCCATTGCCTTCCTAGACCATGTGTCCTCTTTCACTTGTCCGTTATAGATCGTCCTTCATTTCAGATTCCGCAACGACACTTTGGACTCCGTCTTTACATCGACTTGTTCTGTAACTCAGTCGGTTTCACTGCATCTTGTGATTTGGAACGATAGACTCTACTACACTATGTGCTATGGTTTCATATGAGCCTCTACGATGTGTTCAAATCTTTATCGTCATTTGTCGTCCGCATCATTAGTACTCCTTTTCGGAAGTTATCATTTTCAGGGTTCATACTTATGTAAGTATCACGGGACAATCAAGTCTGGATATAACAGCATGTCGAGATGTGTCCATCTGCCAACGACTCAGGACCCAGACAGTAGTTCCTACATGAAGTGTCAACCTCCGTTTCACGGACATCAACTCAGAAGTATGGATGCGTTACGTTTGCGGATATATGGCATACTACTACCTTTGTGTCGGAGATATCCGAACTTACAAGTTTGGTGCTCTATCTTCATTATGGTTTCCATGTTACTTCGTCCAGACGAACCTCCTGTACCGGACTGTCATTGGTACATCAGGTATGGAAGTGTTCCCAACCACTCTCCCTTACCCTCGGCATGGATATAGAGTTGTCGGGTTTGCATCTCTTTTCCTTAACCATCTGGTAGCCGGCGGCCGTTTACAGCTGGGAGTTTGGCACCTGTCGCCACCACCCTGTGTCATGATGATGCCGGTTTCATCTATCCGGGCCATCTACATCTCTCGGGATTGGTAAACCCCATCAATTTACTAGATGCAGATCTTCACATATCCATTCATCCTCGTCGCTTCCTACGCTTACCATCGCTGGTTGACGATTTGAGTGGCAGTTTCTCCATCGCATCATGATTTTTCATCAGTATCTCAAAACCAATCATGGCGTTTCCTGCATCTATGGGTATTCATATCGAGGTATACACAGTCGACATCTTGGTTTTTCCCTCACCCTCAGAAGTCAGAGTTGCTACCAGCGCAATGTCGTCACTTCATCGGGGCAGTCTTCGACTCAGTCCATAAGTTGGCATGACCTGTAGAAGACCGGTGGACCAAGCTTCAGACTATGGTTCCAAGTTTTTGCTTTACCTTCACAGCCCTCAAGCTTTGGCAGAGTCTTTTAGGTCAACTCACATCCAGCTCAAGACCTCACTCACTACGGTCGTCTCCAAGTTCGGCCTCTGCAACACCACCTACAGGGATATCTTCAGATGTCATTCCTCAACCCCCTGGTCCGGTATTGACATCTCTACATCCACATCTGATTTGGTGGCAGTCCCGTTATAATGTTATGCAGGGAGTACCCCTTGTACCGCCAGCTCCACTACACCATCTCTACACCAATGCGTCCGAGACAGGTTTGGGAGCCCATCTAGACGACCTAGAGATGTCCGACAGATGTCGACATCGGATGCCAAACTTCATATCAACCTCTTGGAAATGAAAGCTGTCACCTGTGCAGTCCAGCATTGGAGTCATCTACTGGTGAATTCGTCTCGTCCCATCATCAACAGACAATTCAACTGTCCTTGTTCATACCAACAAGATGGGTACCACGGGATCCTTCCCAACATTCCGTCTGGTTTGGACCCCCTTCGACTGGGCTTTGCAACATCACTACCACATGCATGCTCGTAATGTCCCAGGTCGGCTCTATGTATTAGCAGATCTTCCGTCTCGCCAGACACTGTACTACAGACCGAATGGCAACTGCATCCAGAGGTCTTCCAACACATCACCAGCATCTGGGAAACCCTCTGATCGACCGGTTGCGACGAGGAATAATGCACAGTATTCCCTATTCGTCAGTCCGGTTCTGGACCCTCGAGCCTACGCCATCAATGCCCTATCGATCAACTGGCACTAATTCCTTGCATATGCCTACCCACCCATTGCCTTACTGCAGGAAGTACTACAGAAGATTGTTCAACACGACTGCATCATTCTTCTCATGGCTCAGTGGTGACCTCGTCGACCATGGTTTCCGGCCCTGATCCCTCTACTCACCGCCTCTCCACGTCTCCTACCAGTTTGGGCCAACCTGTTAAGCCAATCCTGCGGGATACCCCATCACAACCCTCAGTGGCTCAACTTATACGTCTGCAGATTACCAAGTGTACCCTCACAGACCAAGGATTTTCAGCAGATATTGCAGAGACCATGGTTTCACCCAACCGATCTTCCACATCACAGCACCAGTCTAAGTGGGGATTTTTCGTCTCGTGGTATCGACGTCGAGGCTCCGATCCCGACACTGCTTTCTTCTTCACCTGCACCAAGATAAGAAGTTCAAAAGCAGCACTATTGAAGGGTACCGATCAAGCTTGGCCCGGGTTCTACGTTTATCTGCTGGCATTGACATTAGCCTGGATCCCAATATCTCTGCTCTTCTACATGCCTGTGCATTACAGTCACGTCGTTCCCGACAACTATTACGAAGTCGGACATTGGTGTGGTATCTCAGTGCATACCTTCGCCCACCACCCTTTGAACCATTACAGTCAGCCTCTATGAAAGCTGTTTCCTACAAGACTGCCTTCCTAGCGGCCTTCGCCCTGGCGTCTAGAGTATCCGAGCTTCATGCCTTGGAAAGGAAATCAATGACTTGGACGTCAGATTGGGCACAAATATCCTTCCGCCCTATTCATGAGTTCATCGCCAAGAATGAGACTGTATGACTAGGACCTTGTGTTCAACGTCTGTATTCCATCCCTGCATTATCAGATTTTGTTCAAGGACTTGATAACGACATCTTACTGTGTCCAGTACGAGCAATACGTCACTACCTCAGCTGTACCAATCCTATCAGAGGTTCTTGTCGACTACTGATGCTCTCTCTTCTCCCTAGGGCTACTCAAGACATTACCAAGAATACGGTGGCCTCCTGGTTGAGCAAGACCACTAATGGACATACGAATTATCCCTTTATGTCCAGTGTTCCAGTACGAGCAATACGTCACTACCTCAGCCATACCAATCCTATCGGAGGTTCTTGTCGACTACTACTGCTCTCTCTTCTCCCAAGGGCTACTCAAGACATTACCAAGAACACGGTGGCCTCTTGGTTGAGCAAGACCATTAAATGGACATAGGAACTATCCCTCGATGCCTCCCCACTACTAGCCTCTGCATCTTCTCATGAAATACGAGCCATCGTAACATCATGGCCTTTATGGAAGAACGTATCGCTGGATGACATTGTCCAATCCTGTGCTTGGAGTGTCAATTCCACGTTTACAGCTTTTTATCTGAGAGACTTGTCAGTACAAACAGACAGCCTGACCATGTTAGGGCCGCTCGTTGCTGCCCAACATGTAGTCGCTTAGTCTTCAAAGAAAAGGGGGGGGGGGGAGGCAGTACCGATCTCAAGCCGACCACCAGTCTGCAAGATGGTTTAGAGTCACGGCATATCGGTAATCACCAATACCAGCCAGCTATCAAGACCCCGACACTAGTGAGTACAGTGAGTATATAAATGTGTTTATTTCTAGGTAAATCTAGTGTCGGACATTCAAGAAAATTTCATAGGTAAGAAATTGGCGATTGGAGCATATCGTTGGTACTCTAGTATTCAGATGCAAAAGTCTTGGTCCTTATACCGTTCTTACCATCGTACTAGAAATTGCCCCTTAGCCCCTACAGTGCTTTACGCCCAGGGTTTACTAACGGGTTCAATTTATGGTACCATGCATCTCTGATCATCTCAGCGGTTACAGCCACACTTCAACAAAGCCGAGGCCCACCTCCTACTGTTGCTAGTGGGCAATACAATAGCAGGTGTAGATTTGAGAAATAAATATTAAACATTTATAAACAATGTTGGTATTTATTATCAAATCAAACCTGCTATTGTCTTGACTGCCCGACCCAGCCTCCCCGCACTCTTCTTGGCCTTGCACACATCACGCTTATAGGCTTATAGAAGAAAAAGGATTTGGGGAAGTGCGTTTGGGCGCAGGCGCAGTGTAACCTATTGGCTGAGGCTCCAGAGGGTGAGAACTTTTTAGTCTACAGCAGGATCTCCAAAGGAGGATTGTGGCAATACAATAGCAGGTTTGATTTGATAATAAATACCAACATTGTTTATAAATGTTTAATATTTGTTAATCTTGTCATTCCATTGTCAACATTTATAAGACAATATTGCTTTATTATGTGATAGTCAAATCATTTTGTGTCCTGATAATATTTTGCTTGATGTACTGTTAGTTAAATAAGCACAAGCTGTTTAGATTTATTTTCGGTACAATTTTCTTTATATGGAATTATTGACAATGTTATTGTTTGTTGTCCAGGTTGAGAGAATGAAGAACTTTAACTTTGATGATTGGCGGAGGAAGTACATGCAGTGGATGCATCATAACAAAGCTCGTATCATGGACTTCTTCCGACGACAGGACAGAGATCGTGATGGCAAAGTCACAAGGAAGGAGTTTGTTGAGGGAATTATAGCCTCTGGTAATTGGACTTACATTTGAGCAAGAAGAATGTCCGGATCTTACAATACTTTATGTCAACATTTACATAGATTTGCAAAAGATCTTGATATCGTTTGTGCTGACATTTATAGAACATAGATTTGGGCAAGATCAACACTTTTTGCACTGATTGTTGATTTTCACAAGTTCTTACTATTGTTCTTAACTGTTACGCTGCTAACTTGTTTAGCATTTGTGCATCTAAAAGTGTTCATTTTTCTAAATTTACTCCTTTTTTTTTTTAATTATCGTACTTTCTCCTCCCATTTTTTTCTGCTGATTGATAAAATATAAAAATAAAAAGCTCCATTCAAAGATTGTGAACTTCGCTTACAAAATATCATATATCTTATTGGGTTTTTAACATAATTATCCCCCGCTACTTAGTAGGGGGGGGGGGACTTAGAAACACCGGTGTCCGTAATTCCGTTATTCGGTAATTCCGTAGTTCCGTAATTCCGTAAGATTTTCTTGTCCGGACAATAACTCGTGAACGATTTAATCGATCAACTTCAAACTTGGGGTGTGCCTTGACATTGGCGAGAGGACGGTTGGGATTGTTTTTCAGCAATGTGCGTAATCCAATATGGCCGCCGTCAGCCATTTTGGATTATAAGCAGTTGGATCTTAGATTTTCTTGTCCGGACAATAACTCGTGAACGATTTAACCGATCAACTTCAAACCTGAAGTGTGCCTTGACATTGGTGAGAGGACGGTTGGGATTGTTTTTCAGCAATGTGCATAATCCAATATGGCCGCCATCAGCCATATTGGATTATAAGCAGTTGGATCTTAGATTTTCTTGTATGGACAATAACTCGTCAACGATTTAACCGATCAACTTCAAACTCGGGGTGTGCCTTGACATTGGTGAGAGGACGGTTGGGATTGTTTTTCAGCAATGTGCGTAATCAAATATGGCCACCCTCAGCCATATTGGATTATAAGCAGTTGGATCTTGTCCGGACAATAACTCGAGAATGATTCAACCGATCTACTTCATATGTGGGGAGTGCATTGACATTGTTGAGGGGAGGATTAGGATTGTTTTTCAAGGACGTGCTTAATCCAATATGGCCACCATTAGCCATATTGGATTTCATTGGATTTTAAGCAGTTTGATCTTGTCCGGACAGTAACTGGAGTACGATTCAACTGATACTTCAAACTTGGGGAGTGCCTTGACATCGGTGAGAGGACAGTTGGGATTGTTTTCCAGCAATGTGCATAATCCAATATGGCCACCGTCAGCCATATTGGATTATAAGCAGTTGGATCTTAGATTTTCTTGTCCGGACAACAACTCGTGAACGATTTAACCGATCAACTTCAAAGTTGGGGTGTGCCTTGACATTGGTGAGAGGACAGTTGGGATTGTTTTTCACCAATGTGCATGATCTAATATGGCCGCCGTCAGCCATATTGGATTATAAGCAGTTGGATCTTGTCCGGACAATAACTCGAGAACGATTCAACTGATCTAGTTCATACCTGGGGAGTGCCTTGACATTGCTGAGAGGAGGATTAGGATTGTTTTTCAAGGACGTGCTTAATCCAATATGGCCACCATCAGCCATACTGGATTTCATTGGATTTTAAGCAGTTTGATCTTGTCCGGACAATAGCTGGAATACGATTCAACTGATCTACTTCAAACTTGGGGAGTCCCTTGACCTTGGTGAGATCCCGGTTAGGATTGTGTTTCATGAACGAGCATAATCCAATATGGCTGCCATATACATGTACCAGCAATATTGGATTATGTTGCATTTTAAGCAGTTGCATCTTGTCTGGACAACAACTCTAGAATAATTCAACTGATCGACTTCAAACTTGCAGTTTGGCTTGACATCGGTGAGAGGACAGTTGTCATTGCTTTTCAGTTACCTGTGTAATCCAAGATGGCCACCATCAGTCATCTTAGATTTTCAGCATTTAGATCTTGTCTGGACAATAACTCTACAACGATTCAACCAATCTACTTCAAACTTGGGGAGTGCATGGACATTGGTGAGAGGACAGTTGGTATTATGTTTTATGGATGTGCATTATCCAATATGGTTGCCATCCGCTGTATTAGATTATTTTAAGCTCGTCAGCGATATGTCCATTTTCAAATCATACTCTTCATCAATGATATGAGATGTCATCGACCAAAAAAAATCGACCATAGAGGTCCATGGCCTCCGCAGCAGCAGCGCCAGTTATGGTGGATGTAATCCACCATAACTGGTGCTGCTAGCGGGGGACATGGACCTCTATGGTCGATTTTTTTAATAAAAATAATAATTCCAAAACTTGTATCATCACGAATACTGCAGGCCCACATGGTGGGCCCGCAGCACATTACACTGCAGCCACTACGTGTGGCCCCCAGCAGCGAGACACTTAATAATGTTTGCACTTTGCCACTAACAGAGACAAGATCTGTGGAACTGTATTTGAGCTTACAGTACAAGGCAGAAATAACTTGCTCATAAACGCGAGTGAAAAAAAAGATTTTCGCGACTATAATTTATTAATCGCAGCCGGAAAACTCGCCTAAATCGCGCAAAAAAACAAAAGCATAATCGCGACTGAAACGCGTACGGTCGACGCGTTTCAGTCGAGATTATGCTTTTGTTTTTTTGCGCGATTTAGGCGAGTTTTCCGGCTGCGATTAATAAATTAAAGTCGCGAAAATCTTTTTTTTCACTCGCGTTTATGAGCAAGTTATTTCTGCCTTGTACTGTATATCCCATTAACAAGAAATATTACTCCATATTTACTATAGGCTTTCCTACAACTCGCCTTGAGATGGAAGAGGTAGCTAACATTTTTGACCGAGACAAGGACGGTTACATTGATTATAAGGAATTCGTTGCTGCTCTACGTCCAGATAGAGAGGTAAGATGTTTGAACTGTAACAACAATAATGTATCAGTCGGACAAGTCTAAATCTACTAACCTGAGAGTATTCTCTGTTACTCTTTTAGGATTAATAGACTTTTCTTGTAGTTTAATATACATCTTTTCAAATTACAGCCATTAAAACCTGACACAGACATAGATAAGATCCAGGATGAGGTGAAGCGTCAGGTATCCAAGTGTACCTGTGTACGACAATTCAAAATACACAAGATTGGCGAGGGCAAATACAGAGTAAGTTATACCTACTTATATCCATACTAAGATAGTGTAATCCCAAAATAACAAAAATACTGTTATACTATCGCTCTCCAAATGACAAAATATATCTTATGTGTTGAGCTATGGAAGCGGTGTACTGTTACTTATATCCAGTCCGAGTTTTTGGCAGCTATGTCTCTCCTTGGTCGGATGCATTTAAGGTATGAAATGAATTGGAGGATACACAATTAGATCACATTTAATCAGATAATGGCATTGACTGTTGTAATTAGGGAGTTTTCCGACATTTTTATTTCCGAATCAAACTTCAAGGTTCATCATGTTAAACAAAGTATTTAGCTGTGCCATTTAGTTAACAATTGTTTAAATTATTATATTGTCTGTTACAGTTTGGAGATTCTCAGAAACTTCGTCTAGTGCGCATCCTCCGCAGCACGGTGATGGTCCGTGTGGGTGGGGGATGGTCGTCACTGGACGAATTCCTCGTCAAAAACGATCCATGCAGAGGTAGGTTAACCCGACTTCTCACAATTAACATACACCATAATACTTAATGTTTAACATATAGCCTTAACTTTGGTGAACAAATAACATATAGCCTTTAACTCTGCAGTGAAAGAATAACATGTAGCCTTACTGCAGTGTAAGACTAACATGAGATTAACAGTGACAGAATATTGCATTTGACATACATGCAAAACAATATGACGAGGAAATGTTAGTTTGCACATTTGAGGTCTATTTCAGCTGGTGTAGGATTGAGGAATAAGGGAGATAACTTCTATATGCTATACATACTTCACAACTGTAGCCAGTATGAGAAAATGTAAATGAATTTGTGCATGGCAAACCAGTATGAAATTCAACCTCTCAACCAAGATGACCGGTGAACCTTTCTAAATCACTCAAGAACTATGAATATAATAGCTTAGACGTGAATGAAGTAAGTTTTAAGTGTCTAACCAGTGTGCCAATTTTATTCTCACAGCCCCAACAATACCGTATGATCTACTGAGCCATTGTCCACATCATTATTACCAATTATATTTCACCGAGTTTTACTAGCACTGCAATATCTACTTCCTATTTGGCAACACATATCTTCGATCACGAGAGACAACAGATCTCAACCAGTCAGGGTAATTCATAATATTTGGACAAAATTTTAATTGCATGACTTTTTTCGGTGTCCGTCGATTTTCTCTAAATTTCCATTTTTGGACTATGGGCTTGATTTGTTCTGGTTTATGACCATTGTTTCTATGTCACCAGCAAAATCCTTTATCTCACAAATTCTCTGTCCATTGTACATCATCATTGAAAGCGACGTTAAACCCTATTCACTCACTCACTCACCCATTGTACATCATACTGGTTGAAAGGTTGCAATTAATACTGGTTATTATGTTTTACACGTTTTTACCCCTCGGCCAATTTTGGGCAAAGGGACTGATATTGTCATAGTCTGTCTTGTCTGTCTGTCCATCATCGATGTTACTATGATATCTCTTCAATGACAATAGCTAGGATTGCCAAAATCATACAATAGCTCCAGCTGGCAATTGGATCAGAAGCCTATTGACGATCGACCTTGAATCTAGTTTTTCTGGGGCAATTTACACATTAACAACAGATTGAATGCTATAAGCATGATATCTGTTGGACTATAGGTAGCCTTCTTAACTTTATGCCATAGAGGCTTCTGTTTATTGACCAGAATTTCATTGAAGATGATAATTGACCTTGACATAACTTGACCGGACAGCCATGTTATTGACACAGACAGCCATGTTACTGACACAAACTGCCATGTTACTGACACAAACTGCCATGCTTTCACTTATATTTGAGAAGTATAGTTATGGCTGCACAATAATATTATTAGTTTAATTTTAGAAATGTGTGGGATGGGGAAACAATGTATTAACATCTGTATGAACTATATTATAGCATCATGTGAAATTATGGAATGGGTATACTTAAAAAAATTGCTCACGATCATACGCATACATGTACAGGGTGGTGATATAATTAAATGGAAAAAAAAATTAGGTCTCATTGTTGATAACCAAGGCTAGGTGAGCAGTATAATATCACTGATTGGGCAAGTATGCACGATTCTAATCACAGGTTTAAACTTGTTTAGAAAATATTCACTAAGTCTGAGACACTAATATTTGGGTAGAGTTAAAAGCATGGAAGGGTTGTAATTGGAGATGGCATGGTAACTGGTACAGTATTTAACATTGTTCATGCCCACAGACTTTAAGGTGGCCCTAGCAAGATATGGGCTAGATCAGTATTACAGTCGTAAGTACCAGGATGCATGGGGCCGGTGGTGTTAAGTTGGGTCTCATTCTAGTCTGACAACATATAATAACCATATATTTATTTATTCCATTATTTTATTCTCTCATTCCATATTTAACCATAGTTCAACATTTTAATAAACGGACTACTTTCCCTGTAAAAATATACACACACATCATTCAATATATTTATGAAAGGTACTTGAGGTGACGGATATCTATTTCAGTTGTACATAGTACTCCAGCTTTGCAAGATCTTCCACGATTATGTCAACTGTCACTAATTTTTGTTTCTTTTCTCTTTCCTAACCTTTTGCTTCCAAAGTCGGTCTCTGGCGGCGCAATCGCTTTCGTTTCAAAAGGCGGTTTCTCCAATGGAGGTGTAGGTTTCTTCTTTCCTTCTTGATTATTCAATTCATCTGTTTCCATTGTGCACTCCAATTGTCACTAACTTTGATTGGTTCTCTACTCACAACTGTTTTTCCGGGTGTGATCATTACTAATAAGTCATATACTAACACCAATGTTGATAAATTGTCATTTCTGTGAACTGTCCATTATCGCAGGTTGTTTCACCGTGATAGTAGCCATAATTGCTGCACAAAGTGTTGAGAAGTTGGTGAAAATCGGAAGCAAAGGGTTATGTTTGAGCTCGGAGAGTACATCTGAGTTGTTTGATTTTTTTGTCTTCCTGAAAGTTTTTTGTCTTGTGAAATTTCGAAGCAAGTGTTGTGTGCAAGAATGAGCGGTAATGGTTGATGTTTGCCTGATTGCTGTTTTTGCAATAAATGACCTTGGTGAAAATGAAGGGAAACAACCCCAGTACAGTAATGTTATGTGGCACCCTCTGTCAGAGTACTGTGATGAATTTCCAAGGAGTCTCCTTGCATTTCCAAGGAATTACTTTAAATTCCAATGAATTTCCAAGCAATGTCCCAAGTATCTCATTAAACTTCAAGAAATCAAATTCTAAGGAATCTCATTAAAAGATAAGAGAATATCTTTAATTAGAACTTTCTTGCACACTCAGTGTTCAGATTTAGACTACAATTTTTGTTAAATCCCCGACACAAAATTTCAGATGTTACATTACATCAGGCCAGGATGATATCGAGGAATAGTAAACTAACCAATAACTACAAATCAACTGACAACAGTGACAGCACAGGACTTGCTTTCTAAAACTATTTATAGTCTTCCTTGGTATACCCTGAACTACAGGACTAAAATGATGAGAAGCTGTGATGGCTCATCAGATCTTACAACCATCTAAAGGCAATACATAGTATAACCTGATGGTCTTGAGCATTGTAGACTGGACACTTAGTAGGAGTAATAGAGATGAAAAGATGGTACTTAATTTCAAGAGAACAAATGAAAAATCTGTGAAAAAGGGAGAATATTGAAATTTCCAAGGAATCTCATTGCATTTCCTTCTGAAGAATCTCCTGGAATCAATGAGGATTCTCAATGAAGAATCTCATGGAATCATTGAGGAATCCCAATTAAATTCAAAGAATTTCATTAACTTTTAAGGAATCCTTCTGAATTTCAAGGAATATCATTGACTATCCAAGAATTTGTATTAAACCTCCAAGAAATTGTCCATCACAACAAAATCTTTGTGAATTTTTAAGGTATCACATTGAGCTATTAGAACTTTCATCGAATTTCATTGAATCCTCCGACAGCTTGTCGTAAGAGGCGACTAAGTGTGATAAGAAATAGAACCCAAATGTTGTGATATGACTGAAATGTTGTTGAAAATGACGTTAAATCATATTCACTCACTCACTTATTGAATTGAGCTAAACATCGAAGAAACTCAAATTCTCCCAGGTAAATCTCAATAAATTTCTGATCAATCTCCTTGGGTCTTTTCAAGCAGTTTCATCTGATTTTTCCAAAGAGATTACTTTGTAAAGTAGTCTGATGATCCCGGAGGGTGCAACAAATTTGTTTCATTGACTTTCCAAAGATCTCGTGGAATTTTCCAGGATATTTGTATAATGTCCGAGTAATCACATAGAATTACTCTGAAGTTATTCTCAAGATTGATAGAGAGTGCCACACCATGTTGAAAGTCAGATTTGTTTTCACCCAGAACATTCATTGCTTGTGCTTCTTTGCTCCTTCTGTGTTATTGTTCTCTGGTATTTTCTTTGGTGGCTTTCCTTTGAAGTTTAAGGGCCAGCTTTTCATTCAGTAGCTTTTGTTCCATTTTTTCTGTTTTATGGCATGTTCCATATTGGTGGGGTGTTGTTCCACTTTGCTGATATTGATTTTGATCAGGTTTTTTCATTGCCTTTCACACTCTTTCTTTCTGCAATCCGTATTTGTTGTTTGCCCTTTTTCCATCGCTGGCATGGGAGCTTTGCTGGTTGTCAAGATTAAGATATTTTTCCAGACTGTTGTACCATTATGCTTGTTTTACCATTATGCTTGTATTACCATTATGCTTGGTAGTTTCTGTCAGCTGTTTCCCTGGACTATCTGACATTTCCAGTTACATTTCTGTTTCATTATCCAGCTCTGTAGTTTATTATATTGTGATGTTCCTTGGTGGTCCTATTGTTTCTCAGCAGAGCTGATTCAGGTGCGAGATCATGAAAGTGCATGCTTCTGAATATTCGCTCGGTGATGGTATAAATGTCATATATCTTTGTTATCAGTATCAAAGTAAAATTTGCTATTTAATGTATGCTTAATGCTGTACAGTGCTGTGAAAGTCTCGTTAAGTTAACGAATCACATAAAAATCCAAAGCGCACGGGCAAGGGTGTTAACAGTGGCTATTTGTGCATATGTAATTAATTGGTATATATGATTGAATTCATTGGATTGGATTTATTTTTTGCTCACAGCCAAAGGAAGAACCAATATGGAGTTACGAGAAAGGTTTATTTTGGCTGAAGGGGTGAGTCAGTCGATGACTGGGTTTGTCTCTAAGAGCCCTGCTGGGAGTTCCGGGAGCTCAGCTAGCGGATATTCCGGCACAGCATCTTGGAGCAGCCGTACAGCCAGCACTGCCAGTGGACCAATCACTAAGGTATGCATGTCCATACATTCTCCTTCACCCGAGCTCCCCTAAGGTACCCATCTATACATTCCCCTTCACCCAAGCCCCCCTAAGCTACCCATCTATACATTCCCTTCACCCGAGCCCCCCTAACGTACCCATCTATACATTCCCCTTCACCAGAACCCCCCTAAGCTACCCATCTATGCATTCCCCTTCACCCGAGCCCCGCTAAGGTATCCATCTATACATTCTTCTTCAGCCGAGCCTCCCTAAGGTACCCATCTATACATTCCCCTTCACCCAAGCCCCCCTAAGGTACCCATCTGTACATTCCCCTTCACCCGAGCCCCCCCTAAGGTACCCATCTGTACATTTCCCTTCACCCGAGCCCCCCTAAGGTACCCATCTGTACATTCCCCTTCACCCGAGCCCCCCTTAGGTACCCATCTGTACATTCTCCTTCACCCGAGCCCCCCTAAGGTACCCATCTATACATTCCTCTTCAGCCGAGCCTCCCTAAGGTACCTATCTATACATTCCCCTTCACCCGAGCCCCCCTAAAGTACCCATCTATACATTCCCCTTCACCCGAGCCCCTCCCCCCCCCCCCGAAGGTAACCCATCTATACATTCCCCGTCATCCGAGCCCCCCTAAGGTATCCATCTATCATGTAAGGGACACCAGACAAAGGAGAACAATAATCTGTCTGGATACAACAATGAGTGGAAGGCATTCCAGTAATAGAAATAGCTGAACAATGTAAACTTAGACGAAAGACCTTAAAACCACTGTGATGACGTAACATAGTTTCAAATGTTGCAATGCTCAAGATGATATGTACATGGGTCATATACATGTATGCTATGAACAGGTCTTTAAAATTGAGGTAGAATCTTCAGGTTTGGTACAGTTATAGTGAAAATGGAGCATGACCTTGTATTTGATTGGTTTGGGGGGGGGGGGCTCAGAAGGTGTGCACACAAGTTGAAATACAGTATATCAAGTGCACTGGTCATATTCTACAGTATAAGATGAGGAAGGAGCTCTGGAGGGTGTGTGCACAAGTTGTACTACAGAATATTATATAATTAATACCGATACTGAATTGGCCTATATTATGTGGGGAGAGAATCACAACAATTCACACCACCTAACTTGGAACGTTCAATAGAAGTATTGTGTAACACATTGTCTTAAGTATACGTCATCACTAGCCTGTGATTTGTTTTTAAGATTCGTGAGAAAACACAGCATACACATCCATGGAGACAACGGGTGAAAACAAGTCCTGATGGTGAAGTCCGACAAATAATGTCACGGGTACAATCTGATGGCAGCCGACTAACCAGAACAAAAGTTACAAGGGACCTCCGTAGTCCTGGTAAGAGTCGTAATATTTGATTGAATACCTCATTCATAATACTGTAACATTCATTTATAGCGATTCTGGTTGAGCTTCCTTTCTGCATTACAGAACTTTTCAATTTCGTATTGCATTATCGTATAGATAACTCTTACAATGGAATATTAGATGCAATATATTATCTTCTATTGAATAGAATTCTTCACTATCTGCAGAGGTTGATTGTTTTTTTAAGTGTTGTATCAATATGGAGTAGACCCAGGATGGCCATGTTCATCACAGTCATTGTATCTCTCTTGTATACTTGTCACCAGGAAGCAGAAGCTCAAGTAGAGCCAGTGCAGGAAGTCGCAATGGAAGTCGGCCACCCAGTCGGACAGGAAGTGACACATCAGAGGGTAATGACCCAGAAGTTTTTACCACCATGAAGACGGAGACGAAGAACATCGGTGGACGTAACCAGACTACAGTGACATACCAGACACACGTGGCCCAGACCAGAACGGTTACCATGCCGACGTCCACCACGTCAACTCGCACGTCCACTGGTAGCAGGACTAAAATCCCTAAACTCACCCCCAAGAAAAAATGATTCACTAGTGATCGGGCAAAATTGAACAAATATATAATCAAAGAGTCTAGTCTATGAATCTCACCTCATGTGTGTCTAATTACTTTGAAAATTGGTCGATGGGCACACTAAACTACAGGATATACTGACCATTCGGGTAAACATCATCCAATGTTGGACTTGACCAGTTGAGAGAATCACTAACCAGGAATGAGATTTCAATATCGATAATATTACAAGTGTGTCAAAATGTCATTTTGGTTTTTCCTTTGACCTGATATAAGACGGTCAATATATACTATTGCTCGAGTACAGCTTTTATAGTGACTATTGGCAAATGGAAAATGCATGAAACATAACTATGCATGTGATCTGCCCCTGTATTTGTATCGGCGATTGGGTTTATACGAAACCCAGTATATAATTAGCCTTACCAGAGTGGAGGCATCGTACAGACTTCGGGAAATCGGAAATGTGACTTCAATATTGTATTACACTATTTGTGTATGACTACATAACACGTGTATATGTTACACATCACAGTATCCAACATGTTCTATTATCAAAACGGCGACATTACGCTTGAGGCGACATTACACTTGAGGCAACATTACGCTTGAGGCAACATTACGCTTGAGGTAAGAAGTGTTACATTATGCCATTGTACTTAATGCCAATTAACTGGAATATACAAGTGATGGAGAATTGTACTTCAGTTACAGTGATGCTGTGCCAGTTTATCAAAGTTCCACAGGAAAACCCATGTGATGGAGAATTGCTGCTGCTGAAGAATTGAAACATACCAAGACCATCTGGTCTCCTAGCAGAGGTATTTCTGTGGCAACTTTGACAGAAGATGTTTAACGAATGTAATTAATCATGATGAGGTTGTTCGGGTACATGTAAATTAGTGTGTATCTATATTTATCACACATACAGTAACTGTGAAAAAAAAAAGGTTTAATTGGAATTTCGATTCTGCATGGTGGTTATTTGTCATGAATGATAAAAATATGCACTGGGCTACAAAATGTGATGCTATATTATACAGAATACAAACAGTATAAGAGAGTATTTTTATATCGTTGTAAATGCATGTGGCTCTGGGCTGTAGTGATAAGACAAATAACCAAGAGGAGAGGGAAGGGAGATGACTCTCTATGGAATGGCTATTTTTGCAGATATTCTGACAGCTGTAGTCGTGTATGCTGTGGTGTAGGTCAGAATATACTTGTTTAATTATTGTAGTATTGTGTATGTGTGAATGTGGATGGGTGAATGTGCGAGTGAAGCTGTGTACAGGAGAGCCCAGTGACTCGGACCTGTAGTGTTGTGCAGTGCAGTTTGTGGTGGTTAGATAGATAATGGGTACACCCTGTCAGACAGGTGAACCGTATAACCTTGCTTGTGATAGTAGCAATATATATATTATACATAGCTGAAAATCGTGTGCTTATGCCTTGTATAGACTAAGAGGTATGGAAAATTTGTTGAAGAAAATTCCAGAATTATGTTCATTTTAGTAACTTCTGGAATAATGTTAAGGCTGTTCATAGTAATTTTCTGGAGCAAAGCTGTTTATAATAATTTCTGGAAGAATGCTGTTTATAGTAATTTCTGAAATAATAATAACCATTATTGCAGTAAAGTGCTTTATCTTTTACTATTTTGTTTTCCATACAATTTCATTCATTGCTATTATTTTATCATGGTGAAATGTATATGTAAAATTTGAAGTACATATTAAAGTTGAGTAATAAATTATTATAAAGCAGTGGTTTGGTAGTGGTTCATGTATATCATTAATTAGTGCACTGTTTTTGTACTTCGTTTCATTATGATGATGATCATCTTTGTTTTAATTAGTTATACAATTTACACCTGTATAGTTGACCTGGATAAATATGCTAATCATGTAAGAATTGTACAGTACATTCATACCATGGTCAGGGGATATAAAAACAGTATGAGAGCTGCGAGCCTTGGACATCACTAATTGTCCTATATTCTCTTATTTGTATATTATGCTTCACAGAATTTAGCCATGACAATTATGAATGTAAATGTTGGGTGAGGTGGTTAATTTACTGGCTCTACTTTCACATCCGCTGACAGTGTATAGCAGCAGGGACATTATGTGTTAACCATTTGTTGTCCATTTGTGCATAATACAGCTCGTCCCCCCTCCCTTGTCATTATGACTAAATGCTTGTCCTCTCCACCTCATCTCTTGCTGAAAATGCAAATAAAACAATCCTTAACCATTTACTCACCAGTGTTTAGTTTTATCATTTGTTTCATTGTTTGTGAAAAATTATTCTCAGGGTGTAGACAGGTGGGGTAATTTTCTAGATGTGAGCGACCTCCTTTCAAAACACGAGTCGCTGTTGTTCTGATATTAGTACCAGTTTCAACTAGAATGGCCCATCTTTGCTAGTCTGGGCAACTATGAGCCAAATCCAAGTAGGATGGCCCATCTTGTTTACTTGAGGCAGCCATGGACCAAATCCAACTTGGATTACAAGCGTCTAGTCCGTCATTCATAATCCAGCCGTCGTCCATTAGAGAATATCCGCGTCCATAATCCAAAGACCTATTCCATATTCCATATAACAGTATTAGCACCAAATTCAAAGACAATCATAGTATACATAAACATAGGCTTGTTTCCTGCAAGAGAGAAGCGGTCAACAGTTTTCAATGATGCCGGCAAGACATCATGATGTTCCAAAAATATCAAATCCGTATCGCTGATCAGTATTCTTAATCCATAATATTCGTTATAGAGTCGTCATCTAAAAAGAAAGATGTATCTCAGTCACGCTTTGATTGTGACTGTTCATATGAGTACCATGAGGATCTTGAAGTACATGGGTTCATACGGCCCCTAGCCCCGGGTTAAGCGGAATTAGACACAAGTTACGAAACATAACGCCATAGATCTTGCACGCTACGTTCGTATGGCCCATCCTTGATCGTTGTATTCCAAAGTGGGAGAGAAATACCAAACTGGCATATCTGACATGGGTAGAAATGACATTCCAGCCAACTAAGGGAGCAACTCAAATGTTTTGTGTCTTTCGCAGAGTAAAATAGGAGAGAACGAGCAATCTGACATATCCAAATATTAAAAATGGGAAGGAAATCATACTAGCATATCTGACATGATTAAAACTTCAAGAGAAGAAACTGAGAATGCCTGCCGTGATCATTTACATGCATGAATGACCAATTCCAGATGGAATGGCATTTTCAGCCAGGTCCAGTATGCCAGTCTGGTATTCCTCTCTCAATTGCTTTGAGAAAGATCAGGCATATTGAACAATCCCCTTGGGTAGACAGTTTCTCATAATTCTCTCTTGAAATGTTAGGTCTGTCTGAATTAACTGGCAGGTGCATTTTCCATCCCAAAAGGCATGGTCTTGCACTGGTATAAACCATCTGGTGTTCCACATGCAGATATTTGTTTGGCCATGTCAGACAAAGGTACCTGCCATTTGGTTTACAGCAAATCTATTATTTGTCACCTAGGCAGCCTACCCAACCCTGTCAATACAATCTTCGATTCTAGAAATCTGTGTCCTAAATGTAACATATACAAGTGGTGGGACAAGATGACGGAATACTGACAAAAAGACATATGAGTCTACAAGCCAATATTGTGACTGCATATCTAAACATCACATGAACCAAAAACGATCCCAGTGATGATTTGTATCTCGACAACACTTTTATTGTACACGTTCTGTAGACCCCTTGAATGGCACGCCCTCACGGCCCCCAACACAGGCTTGAGTGGTATTAGATACAAATATCCAAGAGCAATGATGTAATATCACTATCAAGTCATCGGATGGTGGCCCAAACGGAGGAGATATTAGTAGAATGCAAGTTCTTATTCAGAACACGTCTGTGAGACTCGATGCCGACCAAGCGCTTCATTCTCCACCATGTTAACCACAGTCACAACCTGGCTTGTCATAACATAAGTTTTATTCATCAAGCAAATCCTTAATACCTGCTCTTTGCTGTTCAGCCAAATGATCTTATTTAATGTCCGTGGTCTCTAGAACGACTTTATGACAAAAGAGATGATTACAATTTTGACATCGTAAACTATCCCTTTCTGGACAGTAATATTCCACCCACATATGACGTATACATATCTCGCCTAGTAGCATTTGCTAGATCCTGTGTTAAATGTGACGATTTTAATCAACGTCGCAAAAAGTTGTTGCAGAAACTTATAAAACAGGGCTATTCCAACAAGCGCCTCCACTCAGTTTCTCAAATTTGATGATACATATCGCATGCTGATAGCAAAATACAAGCGTAGCGTGCAAGATCTATGGCGTTATGTTTCGTAACTTGTGTCTAATTCCGATAGGGGCCGTATGAACCCATGTACTTCAAGATTCTCATGGTGTTCATATGAACAGTCACAATCAAAGCATGACTGAGATACATCATTCTCTAGATGACGACTTTACAACGATTATTATGGATTAAGAATACTGATCAGCGATACGGATTTGATATTTTTGGAACATCATGATGTCTTGTCGGCATCATTGAAAACTGTTGTCCGCTTCTCTCTTGCAGGAAACTAGTCTATGTTTATGTATACTATGATTGCCCTTTTGAATTTGGTGCTAATAGTGTTATATGGAATATGAAATAGGCCTTTGGATTATGGATGCGGATATTCTTTAATTGCAGGACGGCTGAATTATGAATGACGGACTAGACGCTTGTAATTCTGTTCGACAGTTTCCTGCCAATGATTCCATGTGAATTGGATTGGAGCGATATGCAAGAGGTGGGGAAAATTGACCATATGACTCTACAGGAAAGCATCCCTCGGTACTTCGCATTCAGATCAGAGAATACAGTGGATTCTCGAACTTAGCCGGAGTATCTCGGCCGCGCTTTTATTGCAGATGTTCATGTGGAGACTATGAAGTATCCATACGGCACCGGCTTAAGCGGAATTAGATACGCTGTGATGATATACCAGCTCAGACAACTCACCTGGTGTTAATGGAAGAGCATCGTGGATGTCTGATGGAGAAAACGCCTCAATATGGTCTAAGCCTTGTAAATGCAAGAATACCCAGAAAAACTAACCTGCAACGCCCGACGTCGTACGGCTTAAATTCTCCACCAAAACAATGAACCTACGTATATTTGTCGAGTGACATGTAAAGAGGGCGGGCCTCGGGTACTAACAGGTCTCTACGGAGTTTGTATTGTAAAGTTTTGTCAATAATGTTTGAGTCACTCTCTAGCGGCTAACTAAACACCTCAACAAAAGTAAGTTCCCCCCTAAACATTGGCTAATATTTTCTAAGATAGTTATGCGAATGTAACGAGATTTCTCACACAGCATCAGTTTGACCAGCGCAACAATCAGCGAAAATGATTACCCTGTATGTGGTGCTATGCCTGAATGAACACGAATGCAATGCAAGACGGTCGCATTTCAAAAATTGCAAAACAGATTAAAAAAGAGAGAATTTATTACCCAAATCGTAAACCTGCTTTGCTTAAATGCCTAATCTCCATTAGGAAGAACATACAAACTGTTAAAAACGGAAGTTAAAACTAAAAGTTGTCTCCCTTAGGGGGAGTTGTCTGCCCCTAGGGGAGCTCTCTCATTCATCCCAGTGAAGTTACTATATGAGCTCTGCTCACTCCAATTCATATCCTCTTTCTCCTGTTTGTACTCGAGTAGTGCACATCAAGGAAGTGTTAAAGCAATACAGCTGTGTTGTTGTTGTAACCGCCGGTTATATCCTTTTTCAAGATTGACTTGTGTTTCCTTTTCGGGAAATTCTTCTTGCATTAATTATGTCTGAGGTTTCTGTTCCGATTTCTAATTCTTGTCGTGCGTGTGGGCAAGTTTTGTCCCGTTTGGACGACCACACGGTTTGTTTTGCTTGTAAAGTTTTGTGCTATCGGCAAGCCACGTGTGCGGAGTGTTTCTAATGGGATTCGTCGACCTGGAAGAAATATGCCCAGGTTCGACGTGCTTATTTGTTGCGCGCATCTGAGGATTCTACACTATCGGAGGTCGATAGACGGCTTTTGGAAATTGCGCTTGTAAATGACATGAAAGCCAACGAGGATCTCGGCGGTGTTGGTTTAGATTTGTCACATAGATTTCAAAGTCCAGTTTCATCGGCGTCTATAAATATTCCACCGAGTGGTCCGTTCTACAAGAAGATAATATTCAACTTCTAGACAGTCTGACCTCCACCGGTATTGCGTTGTCTGGAGTTCCTGTCAAACCGGTTTCATTGTCCAAGCCAACAAAGGCCTCTGGATCCAGGCTCAGCGTTCTATTGTCTTCATCGGACAAAAGAATTTGACTTCACCGCATGTCAGCTCACCTACTCCTTTGTCATAAATCTAGGAGAAGGTCTATAAACCTTTTCTCCTAAACTTGTCTATTGCGGTTAAATAAATAATATTGCTGGGATAATTTTTGTCTGACATTTCTATCCCGGTTGTTTCTAAATTTTTGTCGCTCGTGTGGGCAATTTTTGAACTCGTTTAGACCCTCACACGGTTTGTTACCGTCAGCCACGTGTTTAGTGCCTTCGGACGTAAGTCGCTAAAATAATTTGCTCTTGTCGGTGATTTCAAAATTTTTAGCATGATCTTTCTATATCTTGAAATGAACGTCCGACGTTGTTTCTAAAAGTCGATCGTGACCGACCCATCCAGCACTAGTATTTGTGCTTTACTGAGAAAGTGTCTTCCTAAAAATAATTGGATATAATTGTTGACTGCTTTCTATGAGATCCCGCGCTCAACTAAGAACACAGTCATGCGTGTTGCTTGACAGTGTGTTTTCAATATCGCGGTCTCCACACGAACAATGAGTTTCGGCCCGCTGTGTTAGATGTGGGTCTTCGTATTAGTGGTCTGACTTGTTCAAACTCGTTTCTTTGTTTGGACAACAAGGATTCTCTCCTAAGCCGGGCTCTCGCGACCCCGTTTTGTTATCGGCAGTATGTGAGCCTATTGTGGCTGGGTTATTTTGTCGTGATCTGTACGATAAACGAACAGAGTTTTGCTTCGTTGATTCACGAATTTATGCATTGAATTTTGTGTAAATCTTCAGTAGGATGGTGAAAAATATCCCCGCCTGACGCGAGAAGTTCGTTTTCCCCGCCGGGGAGATCCGATTCTTTATAAGCAGTCCGTCAATTTCCATGTTGTTGTTGTATCTTCTGTTCGGACTTTGCAGTTTTTGGTAGTTTCACTTTCATGCATTCAGTTCATTGTTCCTACCAAAATGTAATCTCTTGTTATATCAAGTATTATTATGTTTATTTGATATCCTGTGATCAAGAGAGAACTTACAGAGGTTTTTCTCTGCCTTTCAGGCTTACGTTGTTGTTGCGTTTGTGTTAAGCGTAGCCACAACTCAAGCCTATACACTACGACGCTTTGTTACATTTTAATGAGCTTCTTTACTACTCTCTTTATGTAATTAAGGGTGTGTTGAACAACAAAAGAGATCACGTGTTTGTTTATTGTGAAAGTGTGCTATTCTTTCAAACACAAATTTCTGTTACTAAACATTGTGATATGTTTGTTTCACACCAAATTGGTCCCATCTGTATACTGATTTACACTTACAATTCAGATTGGGTTGAGCTTTAATTTTATTTCTTCTCTCTGAGAAATTTTTATAATTATTAGCTTGAGTGTGAGTGTATTTCTCCGGGAAATCTTTAGAAATACTCTCGTTCGACGACACGTGGAGTGTTTATTGATCTTCTCCTGGTCTGTTGGCCGGGCAAGGATCAAGCCTGTAGTCTTCTCAATCTTCTGCCTGGGACAGCATTAGACTATTTCATCTAGCGGTCTTCTTGTATTTTGAGCCCTGCGCAAGGATGACACGCAAATTCG
Organism: Hanleya hanleyi; assembly: GCA_036873755.1. Lineage (NCBI taxonomy): Eukaryota > Metazoa > Mollusca > Polyplacophora > Lepidopleurida > Hanleyidae > Hanleya > Hanleya hanleyi. Next base: position 29,917 of record JAVTVY010018864.1, on the reverse strand, counting down.
TGAAGTGTTCTATAGGTTTTCTACCGAGTATGATTATCGGTACAGTCTACAAGAACAACAGACTGCTCTTTAGCAATGTTCTTTACCGTTTCTTCTTCTCGATAAGCTTGTTCGTGTTAGGTCATTTCAAATTCTGAGTTTTAATGACCTTACTTTATCTGCCGGCGAGAGACTTCAAATGTACTTCCTCTCTTCGGGAATTTTAAATTCTTTGAGGATCTTTCTAGTTTACGTGGAAATCTCTTTGTTCTGGATGTCGGTGTTGTTACTACCAGGCACAGTTACGTTTGTGATTAACGCTAGGAGCATTTAATGTGTTCATCTCCTCTGCGTTTCTAATTTCATTACAGTCGAGTTCGGGGTTACTGTTTGCAACGCCTTTCTCGTTTCGCACCTCAACGACGTTCCATTACGTCGTCTCGTGGTCCTCGTACACCTGTACGTCGTTTCTCGCCGTTACGTCGTTTTCTCGTACTTTTATAAGGTTGTATCCTGCTCCATTGTGAGCATGTATGTACATTAGGTGGAAGCAAATGGGGAAATCACTACGCCGTTTTTCACACACAACGTTTCTCCCGTTTTTCACATTGCGTCATTCTGTTACACCTTGACGACGTTCCATTACGCCGTCACGTTGTTCTCATACACTTGTGCGTCGTTCTCGTACATCTGTTAGACGTTCCGGTACGCAATAATTACAAGCGTCTAGTCCGTCATTCATAATCCAGCCGTCGTCCATTATCCGCGTCCATAATCCAAAGACCTATTCCATATAACAGTATTAGCACCAAATTCAAAAAGACAAAAGTATACATAAACACAGGCTTGTTTCCTGCAAGAGAGAAGCGGTCAACAGTTTTCAATGATGCCGGCAAGACATCATGATTTTCCAAAATATCAAATCCGTATCGCTGATCAGTATTCTTAATCCATAATATTCGTTATAGAGTCGTCATCTGAAAAAAAAAGATGTATCTCAGTCACGCTTTGATTGTGACTGTTCATATATGAGTACCATGAGGAAGTACATGGGCTCGTACGGCCCCTAGCCCCGGGTTAAGCGGAATTAGACACATGTTACGAAACGTAGCCCCATAGATCTTGCACGCTACGTTCGTATTTTGCTATCAGCATACGATATGTATCGCCAAATTTGAGAAACTTTGAGTGGAGGCGCTTGGTGGAATAGCCCTGTTTTATAAGTTTCTGCAACAATGTTTTTGTGACGTTGATTAAAATCATCACATTTAACACAGGATCTAGCAAATGCTACTAAGCGAGATATGTATACGCCATATGCAGGTCCCACTGGAATATTACTATCCAGAAAGGGATAGTTTACGATGTCGAAATTGTAATCATCTCTTTTTGTCATAAAGTCGATGAGAGAGAATGCCGGCTTTATTTTTATAGAGATAGAGATCTAAATAAGATGTGCCTGTAGGGCTATATGTAGCTTCCTTCAAATCCAGTGAAGGTGGATATATATCCTTCACTGCGTCATTTATATAACGATTATCCACAGCGAGAAGATCGTCTATATAGCGTTTGGTGAATGAAAAAGAACGGGCTTTGAATGGATCGGTTTTTGAAAGCGCCTGCATATAGTCATATTCATAAGAGAACAGATATAGGTCAGCCAACAGGGTGCACAATTAGTACCCATTGGAATACCTATATGCTGCTGATATATTGTGTTGCCAAATTTCACATAGATATTTTAATGAGAAATTCAAGCAACTCTATAAACAAAGAAACATCCCATGAATGATATCTCCTGTATGTAGTCGAGCTAAAGAATGCTTTATGGCTTCCGACATTAATATATCTACGATCAGTTTTCTTGAACACAGATACTATTAATGAACTTAGACGGTCAATAAGGTCCTGATGAGGGATTGTAGTATAGAGAGTCGAGAAATCCATGTGGATACATGTCTGTACGGTATGTGACCTTTAGCATCAAGTTCTTCCGTAAGACATTTTGAGTTTTTCAATATCCACATACATTCAACGCCAGAGTTCTTGAAAATAGTGGCGCAATACCTTTCCCAAAATGCTTTTACCTCCTGAAGGGCCCTCGTCAATAGGGTTGAAAGAAGCTTGGTGGTGCGGCTTCTAGAACCAGCTATGAATCTAGCTTTGTATGGTGATTTATGCATTTTGGGAGTCCAGTATATTTTTGGTATGTCGCTATGATTGGTTGGAAGACAAATACCTCTTTCCTTGAGAAACTTTTTGTGATTGTTAAATAAATCTTCCAGAGTAAATGCAGTTTGGGAGTAAGTAGACGTATTTGATGAAGATATGTCTACACTCAATTCTTCACGCATCGTTTTGCCGTTCTTCACGCATCGTTTTGCGAGATGCATATTTTATATCCATTCATCCTCGTTTTCGGCGTTTCCTACGATTCACCATCGTCGGTCGTCGGTGGGAGTGGAAGTCCTTCCGTACGGTGTCAACCTTCCCCTTCTATCAATTCATCTCGGGGATTTCACATCGAAGTTTACTTAGGTTCGTCGTTACACTGCGAAGGGGATTGTGTTGAAGCCATTTTGGCACCAGAATTGTGTTGAAAGTAACAAAAATTGTGTTGGAGTCAACAGTAATTTGTTTTTGAACTCAGCACAATTTTGTGTTGATATATGAAGTTTAACACGGAACCATGTTGATTTCGACACAAAACATTTTGTGTTGAAGCTATTTTAGCACAAAATTTGTGTTTAAGCAACACAATATTTTTCGCAGTGTACTTTGGGGGACAGTTTTTCGACTCTCTCCATCAAGTACTTCGTCCCCGTATAAACCGTTGGACCAGTTTTTTAGACTTTGGCATTATAGTCAACTATAGGGCTTTTCATTTTTATGCAGGACCTTACTCACTACGTTCGTTTTTCGCGTTCGGTCACTGCAGTGGATTTATTCGTCTGGTGCCGAGAATGTGATGCCCTTCCTGACTCGTGATATGAAGTTCAACTCGGCACCTTTTAAGGGTTCCGGCCTGCTTGGGCTAGGGTTTCTACGTTTTTCTTCCGGCATCGTCATTAGTCTAAACGACAATATCTCTGCGCTCTTTCGGGCTTTCGCTTTACAGTCTCGCCGTACTCGCCAGCTGTTACCGAAATGGGATATTGGTGTGGTTCTCTGTGCTCTGTTTCGTCCGCCTTTTGAACCTTTACAGTCCGCCTCTCTCAAAGCTGTTTCCTACAAGACTGCTTTGCTGGCGGTTTTTGATTTGGCGTCTAGAGTGTCTGATCTTCATGTTCTTGAGAGATCATCTATGACCTGGACGGCGAATTGGTCTCGCTTTCCTTTCGACCCATTCCTGAGTTCATCGCCAATATGAGTCTGTTCGTTTAGGTCCGTGTGCTCAGCGTATTCCTGTGTCTTCGACCGTCTGCAGTGCGTGACATTACTAAGAATACCATTGCTTCGTGGTTGAGGAAGACCATAAGTGGTCATATCGTTTTGCCATTAACACTCCCCCACTATTATTTACTGCTTCTTCTCATGAAATTCGTGCCATCGCTACGTCATGGCCTTTATGAATGAACTTGCCCCTCTATGACATTGTCCAGTCCTGTGCATGGACGGCAAATTTGACGTTCACCAATTTCTATCTGAGAGATATGTCAGTGTAATCAGATAGAATGATCACGTTTGGACCACTGGTGGCTGCCCAGCACGTGGTCAATTAACTTGCAAAAGAAGAGGGGGGGCGGGGCATTTCTCATCAGCGCAGCAAGTCAGCCAGCTTGCTGCATCATCTTCAGTCATATATGTCCACCATACTACATGATCACCTCAATAGGTCAGTCAGCCAACTTACAAGACCCGTCTCATCGGTGAGTATGGTTTAGACATGGTTATTACTACACCCACTGCGTCTCCACGACCTGGGTTTTTCCTTCTATTGAGTATTGTGTACCACATTTACAATCAAGTTTTGGATTTTAATCCACGAGTACCCTTAGCGTCTTCGACCCGGGTTCTCTTTGGGTGAGTTTTAGTGTGCTGTAAGCCTATACAGTCAACCAGCTTACGGCTTCATCGCTGCTATTCAGAAATTTTATGTCCACATACTAAATGATCACCAAAGAGAAGTAATAGGTCAGCTTGCCAGCCGCCGACTCTCGAGTCATCTATCAAGGCCTGACACAATGATGAGTTTTAATCTTTGCCTTTTCTGCAGATTTGCTTGTGTCATTTCAGGTTAAAGCTATAACCTTCTTCTAGATCATCTCAGCTGAGTCACCTGCGGTCAACTCACAAGTTCAACGTACAAAGAACTGACACTTTTGTGAGTACGATGTTTGTTTCAGGTTTCCAGTGTCAGCAACAGGGATTAAAGTACAGAAAGTTGACGTAAGACGGAGAGTAGACTCAGGGCAACCGCTGTCAACTCACAACTCATCCTACAAGACCTGTTCAAGCTTCAAGGACTAAAGTACAGAGAGTTGACAGAAGACGGCTTGTGGACTGAGGGTGGTGTAAGATGGTCACCCTGTATGTCGCGGGTAGCAGGTAGATCGCCTCTCCCCTGTTCATACACTGGCTTACCAAGAATACTCTTAGTCGCTTCAGGGCCGGGGTTTCCTTCAGATTGGTAATATTGTCTACCACAACCACGATCACAGCTACATGGATGAAGACACTCAAAAGATAAGTAACTTCTATTACTATTCCATAATTACCCACTGCGTCACCGACCAGGGTTCTTTTTGTTGAGAATTATTGTCATATCTGTGATCATTTTAGGTTGAGGCTGAGATGGCCGGGTGGTCTGGGCCGTTTGCATTTGCTGCTGGCGATTTGGTGCCAGACTCTGGGGACGCGGGTTCGTGTCTCGAACGGGACTGACCCATCCAGCACTAGTAATTGTGCCTTTCTGAGAGAGTGTCATCTTAAAAATAATTGGATATAAATGTTGTCTACTCAGAAGTAATAGGTCAGCCGCCATCTCTCAAGTCATCAATTAAGGCCTGACATAATTGTGACTTTTAATCTTTGCCTTTACTACAGATCTGCTTGTGTCATTTCAGGTTAAAGCTATGACCTTCTTCTAGATCATCTCAGCTGAGTCACCTGCGGTCAACTCACAAGTTCAACGTACAAAGAACTGACACTTTCAGATTACCAGTGTCAGCTACAGGGATTAAAGTACAGGAAGTTGACGTAAGATGCAGAGTAGACTCAGGGCATCCGCTGTCAACTCACACAAGACCGGATCAAGCATCAAGGACTAAAGTACAGAGAGTTGACGTAAGTCGGTTTGTGGACTGAGGGTGGTGTAAGTTGGTCGCCGTGTATGCTGCGGATAGCTGGCATATCGCCTCTCCCCTGTTCATACATCGCTTACCAGCCGAATACTCATAGAACCAACTGCCTGAGTTCCTTCGTATTGGTAATATTGTTTGTACCACATCCACGATCACAGCTACATGGATGAGACACACAAGATAAGTAACTTCTATATAAACTCCATGAATTACCCATTGCTTACGACCAGGGTTTCTCTTGTTGAGTATTATTGTGTCATGTCTATGCCCATGTCTATGTCATCCCAGCGGTTACTCAGCCTGCTATTGAAGCTACAACAAGGCCGAGGTCCCCACCTCCATATGTTGGTAGTGAGGCATTTAAGCAAAGCAGGTTTACGATTTGGGTAATAAATAATAAACATTTATAAACAATGTTACTATTTATAACCAAATCAAACCTGCTTTGCTTTGATTGTCCCTCCCTTCCTTCCCCTCATGCCACGGCCTTGCACACTACAGGTCTCGGTTTATTACAATGAGAAAGAGGATATGAATTGGAGTGAGCAGAGCTTATATAGTAACTTCACTGGGATGAATGAGAGAGCTCCCCTAGGGGCAGACAACTCCCCCCTAGGGGAGACAACTTTTAGTTTTAACTTCCGTTTTCAACAGTTTGTATGTTCTTCCTAATGGAGATTAGGCATATAAGCAAAGCAGGTTTGATTTGGTTATAAATAGTAACATTGTTTATAAATGTTTATTTTTTATTCAATCACGAACAAACCCTAACAGGTAGCGCAAAGACAGTGCTATCCAATCACACGGTTTGAATAGAGCAACAATAGGTGAAAATGATTACCCTCTACGTGGTGCTATGCCTGAATGAGCATGCATTGAATGTAAGACAGTAGCATTTCCATAAATTGCAAAACAGATTATCAAATTACAAACGTCTAGTCCGTCATTCATAATCCAGCCGTCGTCCATTAGAGAATATCCGCGTCCATAATCCAAAGACCTATTCCATATTCCATATAACAGTATTAGCACTAAATTCAAAAAGACAATCATTGTATACATAAAAGTAGGCTTGTTTCCTGCAAGAGAGAAGCGGTCAACAGTTTTCAATGATGCCGGCAAGACATCATGATGTTCCAAAAATATCAAATCCGTATCGCTGATCAGTATTCTTAATCCATAATATTCGTTATAGAGTCGTCATCTAAAAAAAAAAGATGTATCTCAGTCACGCTTTGATTGTGACTGTTCATATGAGTACCATGAGGATCTTGAAGTACATGGGTTCATACGGCCCCTAGCCCCGGGTTAAGCGGAATTAGACACAAGTTACGAAACGTAGCGCCATAGATCTTGCACGCTACGTTCGTATTTTGCTATCAGCATGCGATATGTATCGCCAAATTTGAGAAACTTTGAGTGGAGGCGCTTGGTGGAATAGCCCTGTTTTATAAGTTTCTGCAACAATGTTTTGTGACGTTGATTAAAATCGTCACATTTAACACAGGATCTAGCAAATGCTACTAAGCGAGATATGTATACGCCATATGCAGGTCCCACTGGAATATTACTATCCAGAAAGGGATAGTTTACGATGTCGAAATTGTAATCATCTCTTTTGTCATAAAGTCGACGAGAGAGAATGCCCGCTTCATTTTTATAGAGATAGAGATCTAAATAAGATGTGCCTGTAGGGCTATCTGTAGTTTCCTTCAAATCCAGTGAAGGTGGATATATATCCTTGACTGCGTCATTTATATAGCGATTATCCACAGCGAGAAGATCGTCTATATAGCGTTTGGTGAATGAGAAGGAACGGGCTTTGAATGGATCGGTTTTTGAAAGCGCCTGCATATAGTCATATTCATAAGAGAACAGATACAGGTCAGCCAACAGGGGTGCACAATTAGTACCCATTGGAATACCTATATGCTGCTGATATATTGTGTTGCCAAATTTCACATAGATATTTTTAGTGAGAAATTCAAGCAACTCTATAAACAAAGAAACATCCCATGAATGATATCTCTTGTATGTAGTAGAGCTAAAGAATGCTTTATGGCTTCCGACATTAATATATCTACGATCAGTTTTCTTGAACACAGATACTATTAATGAACTTATACGGTCAATAAGGTCCTGATGAGGGATTGTGGTATAGAGAGTCGAGAAATCCCATGTGGATACATGTCTATACGGTATGTGATCTTTAGCATCAAGTTCTTCGGTAAGACATTTTGAGTTTTTCAATATCCACATACATTCAACGCCAGAGTTTTTAGAAATAGTGGCGCAATACCTTTCCCAAAATGCTTTTACCTCCTGAAGGCCCTCGTCAATAGGGTTGAAAGAAGCTTGGTGGTGCAGCTTCTAGAACCAGCTATGAATCTAGCTTTGTATGGTGATTTATGCATTTTGGGAGTCCAGTATACTTTTGGTATGTCGTTGTGATTGGTTGGAAGACAAATACCTCTTTTCCTGAGAAACGTTTTGTGATTGTTAAATAAATCTTCCAGAGTAACTGAAGTTTGGGCGCAAGTAGACGTATTTGATGATGATATGTCTACACTCACCCTTTAACCAGCACCTGGTAATAGTAATATTTACATATGAATATTATATTATTCGGAGCTTGTCTGCTGGGACTATGACGAATTTACTCTGGAGATTTGCTAGAACTTCTTGCGAATTGAGGTGTCTCAGAACTTGTTTTGCTTGGGGAAGAGCAATTTCCTGTCAATATGGCGGATTGTTTCAACGACCTTGCTCTTGGTGGAGGTCCGCAGCTTTTCAATCAGCGAGTACTGTAGGTTCAACTTTTCTCGCTTAGACCAATCAATAACGTAATGTTCCAATGCAGACAGGACTATCTTCTCTGGTCGGCCTCTCAGATTTGTTTGGCCTCCTTTTCTTGGCTCTCTATATTTAGGTCCCTTCATCAGGAGTAATTTCAGATCCTTATCACTCACCACATCAAGGTCACCAGTCACAATATGTTTGCATGGTGTATAGATAAAGTTCGACGATTCACAATCACAACTATAGCCTCCTGACGTGTATAAGTTCCAGTCAAACTCCTGGACAGCATTGGAGTATTTGAATATTTTGGTGGCTATAGATTTAGTGTACTTATATGAAATGCAAGGAGGTTCTGTGAACTTAAAATAGTTTGGTACAGCGTTGCGTAGGATCATTCAGGATTCGAGGTAAATTAATGATGTCCAGTCCTTTATCTAAGTAGTTGAGTTTCAAGAAAAGCCGATCTTGAGAGGTTTCGATTATGTTCACTGGACGATACAACCGAAAATACGCTATATCTTGACATACTTTAATGATTTTTGATGGTATTATATTTCCTGAAGACGCAGATTGTTGTATATCTCTGGCTCTTTGATCTAAAGCTCTCAGAGATAAGCCATACAGAACTGTACGTAAGCTATGTATACTATTGGGTGTGTTAGTTAAACCCACTAAGTAATTTAAAGTGATATGATCGTGAATCATCGAACTATTAAACTTTCGCCAACCATGGCTGCGATGTCTCCGTTGATGGGGTTTAAATAGTTGGGTAATGTTGGATATATTTGAACGGCGGTTTGTAGCATTGCCGAACCCACTGACATTATCATTTAAACCAAACGGAAACACTGACCCAAGTTCTAGCATCCAGAATAATTCCCGCTCTCGGATTTTTCTCTCAAATCCAAAAGGGGAATCCTTAGTAGATGGATAGACGACGTCTATGATCTGAATACTAAAGTTATCCCAGCCGTGGTCGGGTCCAGAAAAATGCCTACCTATAAGCAATTGCTTTTTCCTAACGGATTTTCTGTGACCGTTCACCCTGAGATGGAGTCTTTGGGTGGTCTTGCCAACATACTGTTGACCACACTTCTTACAGGAAACTAAATAAATACAGTTTGTAGTAGAACAACTAAGATCAACATACGAGTTAACAGAATATGAGTTACCAGTTAACGTGGAACTAAATGAAGCTGAAGTATTAAAGAGTGGACACGTGAGACATCCACGATGTCCACACTTAGAAATTTTGAAATTATTACATGCAGAATTCGGTGCTAAACAATCATCAAGCGCAATATTACAAGGTTTGATGTCATGGCCTTGCTTTGCTGTCAGAAATATATCTGTCATTTGGATTGAAAAAAGTCTTAGTGCATTTCGAACTATTAGAGACTCGGCCGAGAAACCTGCACTAAGGTTCCTCGGGTCTGTCTTCATATTTTTTCTTATAGTTGTGCTCATTATGTTTGTTGGGTGTGCAGGGGCCCGGCCTCGGGGACAACTTGTCCACCAGCAGAATCCAGGCATACACAGGTTAAAAGACAGATTTTATTCAGTAACGAACAAATCCTAACAGGTTGAGCAAAGACAGCGCTATCCAATCACACGGTTTCACCAGAGCAACAATCGGTGAAAACGATTACCCTGTAGGTGGTGCTATGCCTGAATGTGCATGCATCGAATGTAAGACAGTAGCATTTCCATAAATTGCAAAACAGATTATTAAAGACAAGATTTTATTCAATAACGAACAAATCGTATCCGGCAGAGCAAGACAGTCCTACCCAATCACACGGTTTGACCAGAGCAGCAATGAGTGAATATGATTACCGTGTAGGTGGTGCTATGCCTTAACCCTGTCAGGCCTGGTGGCCATAATGGCCCCCCCTCCTACCAAACTTTCTATTTATGTCTCAAATCTTCACCTGCTGTTGCTATGGCCTTATCTCCCTTAGGAGCATCCTTTGCAAATAATTAACATGAAGCTGCGCTATCGAAACCCCTCGGCTCTGAACCCCAGCTATTATAATGTAAGGGTGTCTCTACCAATTGATTGGCTTGTGGGAAGAAATATTTACCCCTGGTATTGTAAGTGTACTTTCTTTGAAAAAAAAAAGAAGTTTTCCTCCCCTTAAATTAATTTGTTTCTGGAATAAATACATACACTATAGATATACGTTTGTCATATCTTGGTAAACACAACTAAAATTGCTGAAATGGAAATCATTAGAAGAGAGCCAAATTTGGGGAAACATTTAAGCGGTGGGAATATAAAATGACGTGTGGCAACTAAAAAGTGTTGTTAGGTTAGGTTGTTAGCAAAACAAAAAAGGAAAACTACAAATCATGTTGTGAATAAATTTTGTAACTTAACATAGGAATTAGTGGATTTTATTAGACAAGGGGCATAACTCTGCAAAATACTTTCGGACACGACTCATTTTCGATAGGCATCTAGTTCAGGTCAAGAGAAACAACTGTATCACGTTAGGATGTTGTATATGGAACGGTTCTGAAATTATCACAATAACAAATCATAAATGGATTTTTATTTGTAAAAAGGGGCATAACTCTGCAAAATATTGTCCGAGATGACTCATTTTCGATAGGCTTCTGATTTACGTGAAGATAAATAGATGTAACAAGTTTTGTTGCCATGCATGAAACGGTTCTGTAGATATCGCGGTAAAGGACGGACGGACGTACGGACATACGGACGTACGGACGGACGGACGTACGGACAGCCGTACATGATGACGACAATACCCCTAGGCCAAAGTTGGCCGAGGGGTAAAAACTGAAAGTTGTCTCCCCTTAGGGAGCTCAGCTAGGTTACTTAAGCCCCTGCAATCTCCTGAATCTCCCTCTTTCTCTATTGCACCTACTCGCGAGTGGTTTGCTGTCAAGGAAGTGTCCTATAGTGTGCTAGTTTGGTTTGGTTGTCATTGGTTTTGACCTACGGTTGTATTTTTCTAAGCTAGTATTTTCTTGCTGTATTACTTAGACATTATGTCTGAGATATCTGTCCCTGTAAATTCTAATTCATGCCGTTCGTGTCGGCAGTTTTGGTCTAGTTTGGATGCGCACACTGTCTGTTTCTCATGCAAAGGTCACCTTTGTTACCGTCAGTCTACGTGTTTAGAGTGTCTAAGTGGGATGTTACCGCCTGGAGGAATTATGCCCAGGCTAGACGAGCGTATTTATTACGGGTTACGAAAGATCCTGCTTTATCTGCGGTTGAAAGACGCCAAAATGAAATTGCTCTTGTCGGAGATTTCAAATTTATCGAAGATCTTTCTGGTTTCTCGTTTGGATTTATCGCATAGATTTAGTCCGGCCATTGTCAATATTTTCGTCTATTAGTATTCCTCCCCAGGGGGACTTATACGAGAAGTTAGGGATAAATTTCTACAGTTTGGGAAGACTTGTCTGCCGTGTTTGTGCACAAACCCGTTTCTTTGTTTGAAACAACAAAGGATTCTGTCTCCAAGCGGGGTCTGCCTGACCGTCCCTTTGTTACCGACGAACAAAAGATTTCAGATCCACGGGTCGGCTGCAGTCCAGTTCTTTGGGAAATTAAATGCTCCAACGTATTAAACCTGCGCAGGTTTACAAGTTTCTGCAGGGAAATTGTATTCTTGTTGATTTAAATGATAACATATCCTTTCATTTTCGTTGTTGTTGTTGTTGTTGTTGTGTTTCGGACTTTTCAGTTTTTGGTAGTTTACATCTATGCATACAGTTCATTGTGCCTACCAAAATTTATTCTCTTGTTATATCAAGTGTTATTCTGTTTATTTGATATCTTGTGATCAAGTGAGAGAACTTGCAGAGGTTTTTCTCTGCCATTTACTTTTACGTTGTTGTTGTTGTGTTTGTCTTCGTCGCCACAAGTCAAAGCAATACACTACGTCTTTGTTACATTTTAATGTGCCTACCAAATTACTCTCTTTGTGTAATCAAGAGTGTTTTGATCAAGAAAAGAGATCACGAGATTGTTTATTAAGAAATTGTGCTATACTTTGGAACACATTTTCTGCTAGTAAATATTGCACTGTGATATATTTATTTTTCACAACCAAAATTTTCCCGTCGGAATACTGAATTAGACTTACAATTCAAATTGAGTTGAGCTTTATTTCTTCTTTCTGAGAAATTAATATTATTAGCTTGAGTGTGAGTTTTATTTCTCCGGGAAGACTTTAAATTGTTTCTCGTTCGACGACATGTAGGTTGTTTATTGATCTTTCCCTGGTTTGATGGCCGGGCAAAGATCAAACCTGGAGTTACTCAATCATCTGCTTGGGACAGCATAAGACTGTTTCCATCGGGCGGTCTTCTTCTACTTCGTAAGTTACTTTCGTCCGAGAACGATTACCGGTTACAGCCTAGTAAGAGGAACGACAGACAGCTCCTAAGCAACGTTCTTTGCCGTTTTTCTTCTACGACTGCTTCGTCCAAAACATCTTTTGGTCTACAGCATTTGTTTGATCTTAATTTTCATTCTGTATGATAATTTCATCTATTTCATTTGAGGACTTATGTGAAGTTTAGACCTCAATTTGGAGGGTGAGTCAAGATTGAACATTGTTCTTTATTTGTCAATTCAAATTGTGAAATTTAATGACCTTAGTTTATCTACCGGCGAGAGACATCAAAATGTAATTGCTCTCTTCGGGGAATTTTTAAATTTATTGAAGATCTTCCTAGTTTACGTTGGAAGTATCTTTGTGTTGATGTCGGGGATGATGCTACCGGGCGGAGTTACGCCCACGATTAACGCGAGGAACAATGAACGTGTACTTCATCTCCTCTGCGTTTCAAATCTCTTAACAGTTTCGCGAACTACGGCTGTTTCGTTCGGACTCCACTGTGACTTTTCGAGTTTCGGTTTTACAGTTTTTCGGATTCAACTTCAGTTGTTTTTCCTTTTACGTCGTTCTTGTACGCCATAACGTCGTTCCTGTTCACCTAAACGACGTTTCTCGTACATCACAACACCGTTCTCATTCTCCGCAACGCCTTTCTCGTTCGCATTACGTCGTTCTGTTACACCTCAACGACGTTCCATTACGCCGCCACGTCGTTCTCATACACCGGTACGTCGTTCTTGGTCGCCTGTTCGTCGTTCACGTACGCCTCAACAGCATTCCCGTACGTTAGCTCGTCGTTTCTCGTACACCTCAACGCCGTTTTCCCGTACGTCGGCACGTCGTTCTCGTACATCTGTGCGACGTTTCCGTACGCCACAACGCCGTTCACCACGTCGTTCTTTTATACCTCCTTATCAGGGTCGTCAAGTTCGACAGTCCCGGTCTCCATTTCTAGATCTTTCTCTTGATCGTCATCGAGGCTTCGACGTTTGTTCGCCTGCACGTCTCTCGACTTCGGTGTTTTTCGTCTTTTAGTCGGTATTCTTTACCTTTCTTCTGACAATTCGGTTGATGAGTCTTCATTTTCGTATGGTTGATCTCCATCGTTTTGCGAGACGCATATCTTCTTATACCCATTCATCCTCGTCTTCGGCGTTTCCTACGATTCACCATCGTCGGTCGTCGGTTTGAGTGGCAAGTCCTCCCGTTCGGAGTCAACATCGCCCTTGTATCACTTCACCAGTCATGGCGTTTTTCTCCATCTCGGGGCTTTCACATCGAGGTTTATCTAGGTTCGTCGTTACTTTGGGGCAGTTTTTCGACACTATCCATCAAGTGGGTACCACCTGATCTTTTCTCAACGTTTCGTCTGATGTGGGATCTTTACGACTGGGCTCTCATTCATCTCTGTCATCTCAATGCTCGCCAGGTCCCGGGTCGGCTCAATGTCTTTGCGGCCGCCTTTCTCGTCCCGACACCGTGCTTCAGACCGGATGGCAACTTCATCTGGTGGTCTTCCGCCAGATTTGCAGCATCTGTGTGACCCCCTTGATCGACCTGTTTGCGACGAGGAACAATGCGCAGCTCGCCCTCTTCGTCATCGACGCTTTCGTCATCGACGCCCTTTCTATCAACTGGGACAACTTCCTGGCTTATGTCTGCCCGCCCATGGCCCTGATTCAGGAAGTTCTTCAAAGATTACTCAGCACGACTGCATCATTCTGCTCGTGGTTCCGTGGTGGCCTCGTCGTCAGTGGTTTTCCGGTACTGGTTCCACTTCTCACCGCTCCGCCACGTCGTCTTCCAGTTTGGCCCAGCCTGTTGCGTCAACCTCACGGGATAATACATCACAACCCGCGGTGGCTCAACTTACACGTCTGCAGACTATCCAGAGTGCACTTACAGTCCAAGGATTTTCAGCAGAAGTTGCACAGACGATGGTTTCAGCCAATCGATCTTCCACATCGCAGCTCTATCAATCGAAATGGGCCTATTTCGTCTCCTGGTGCCGAGAACGTGATTCCGATCCCGACTCTGCCTCTCTTTCCTTTGTAGTTGACTTCCTCCTGCACCTACATCGCCATAAGAAGTTTCAAATCAGCACCATTGAGGGGTACCGGTCTGCTTTGGCTAGGGTTTTACGTCTTTAGACCGGCATCGACATTAGTCTGAACGACAATATCTCTGCTTTCCTACGTGCTTTCGCCTTACAGTCTCGCCGTACTCGCCAGCTGTTACCGAAGTGGGATATTGGTGTGGTTCTTAGTGCCCTGCTTCGTCCGCCCTTCGAACCTTTACAGTCCGCCTCTATTAAAGCTGTTTCCTACAAGACTGCTTTCCTGGCGGCTTTCGCTTTGGCGTCTAGAGTTTCCGAGCTTCACGCTCTGGAAAGGTCGTCTTTGACCTGGACGGCAAATTGGTCTCGCATTTCCTTTCGTCCCGTCCCTGAGTTCATCGCCAAGAATGAGACTGTGCGCCAAGGTCCTTGTGCTCAACGTTTGTACTCCATCCCTGCTTTATCAGACTATGTTCGTGACCTTGAGGACGACATCCTGTTATGCCCTGTACGAGCCATACGTCACTATCTCACTCGTACCGACCCTGGTCGGGGTTCTCGTCGTCTATTATTCCTGTCTCTTCAGCCAACTGCAGTGCGTGACATTACCAAGAATACTATTGCTTCTTGGTTGAAGAAGACCATTAAGTGGACATATCAGCTTGCCATTGACGCTCCCCCACTTCTGACCTCTGCTTCTTCCCATGTAATTCGTGCCATCGCTACTTCATGGCCTTTATGGAAGATTTCCTTAAGTGGCATTTAGAAGTTGGGAAGTAGATAAATAAACAAATTGCTTATGGATAACAACTTCTAGTTTATTCAGGACGACATTTCGATACAGGTACTAGTATCGTTCTCAAGTCAATGACATCAATAAGTAAATAATCAGTATATATACAATTCCTTGAGTAAATGTCAACAGTTTGATAACAATAGTATTATACTAGGTGAGAAATTTTAATAGGACAGGATTAGACTTATGGAGATGGCTGGATTAATTAACAAGGTGGGCTTCTAGGCACGGTGGGGTTCCTGGATTAGTAGGTCATAGGTGCTGGGGATGAATAGGCCCTGGTCTCTGTTCAGTTGTGGTTTTGTTCTTTTGATGCGGATGGCCTCCAGTAGTTTTCTGTTTTTCCAGTGCATGTGGTTTGTGGCAAGGGGTTTAGTGTTGTTCCAGTTGATTGAGTGAGAGACTCCCTTCATGACATTGTCCAGTTCTGTGCATGGAGTGCCAATTCAATTTTTACCGATTTCTATCTGAGAGATATGTCAGTACAATCAGATAGAGTGACCACGCTTGGGCCGCTGGTGGCTGCCCAGCACGTGGTCCAGTAACTTCCAAAGGGGGGGGGGGTATCTTCGTTCAGCGCAAGTCAGTCAATCAGCCAGCTTGCTGCATCATCACATCTAATCAGCCATTACATATGTCCATCATATTACATGATCACCTCAATAGGTCAGTCAGTCAGCCAACTTACAAGACCCGACTCATCGGTGAGTATGGTTAGGCATGGCTTTTCTTAGTTAAAGGACTACTTAGATAAAGGACTGGACATCATTAATTTACCTTGAATCCTGAATGATCCAGAGGTACGCAACGCTGTACCAAACTATTTTAAGTTCACAGAACCTCCTTGCATTTCATATAGGTACACTAAATCTATAGCCACCAAAATATTCAATTACTCCAATGCTGTCCAGGAGTTTGACTGGAACTTATACACGTCAGGAGGCTATAGTTGTGATTGTGAATCGTCGAACTTTATCTATACACCATGCAAACATATTGTGACTGGTGACCTTGATGTGGTGAGTGATAAGGATCTGAAATTACTCCTGATGAAAGGACCTAAATATAGAGAGCCAAAAAGAATAAATCTGAAGGCCGACCAGAAGATAGTCCTGTCTGCATTGGAACAGTACGTTATTGATTGGTCTAAGCGAGAAAAAGTTGAACCTACAGTACTCGCTGATTGGCTGGACCTCACCAAGAGCGAGGTCGTTGAAACAATCCGCCATATTGACAGAAGTACTATTCCCCAAGCAAAACAAGTTCTGAGAAACCTCAATTCTCAAGAAGTTCTAGCAAATCTCCAGAGTAAATTCGTCATAGTCCCAGCAGACAAAGCTCCGAATAATATAATATTCATATGTAAATATTACTATTACCAGGTGCTGGTTAAAGAATTGAGTGTAGACATATCTTCATCAAATACGTCTACTTACTCCCAAACTGCATTTACTCTGGAAGATTTATTTAACAATCACAAAAAGTTTCTCAGGGAAAGAGGTATTTGTCTTCCAACCAATCATAACGACATACCAAAATATACTGGACTCCCAAAATGCATAAATCACCATACAAAGCTAGATTCATAGCTGGTTCTAGAAGCTGCACCACCAAGCTTCTTTCAACCCTATTGCCGAGGGCCCTTCAGGAGGTAAAAGCATTTTGGGAAAGGTATTGCGCCACTATTTCTAAGAACTCTGGCGTTGAATGTATGTGGATATTGAAAAACTCAAAATGTCTTACGGAAGAACTTGATGCTAAAGGTCACATACCGTACAGACATGTATCCACATGGGATTTCTCGACTCTATACTACAATCCCTCATCAGGACCTTATTGACCGTCTAAGTTCATTAATAGTATCTGTGTTCAAGAAAACTGATCGTAGATATATTAATGTCGGAAGCCATAAAGCATTCTTTAGCTCGACTACATACAAGAGATATCATTCATGGGATGTTTCTTTGTTTATAGAGTTGCTTGAATTTCTCATTAAAAATATCTATGTGAAATTTGGCAACACAATATATCAGCAGCATATAGGTATTCCAATGGGTACTAATTGTGCACCCCTGTTGGCTGACCTGTATCTGTTCTCTTATGAATATGACTATAGGCAGGCGCTTTCAAAAACCGATCCATTCAAAGCCCGTTCCTTCTCATTCACCAAACGCTATATAGACGATCTTCTCGCTGTGGATAATCGCTATATAAATGACGCAGTGAAGGATATATATCCACCTTCACTGGATTTGAAGGAAACTACAGATAGCCCTACAGGCACATCATATTTAGATCTCTATCTCTATAAAAATGAAGCGGGCATTCTCTCTCGTCGACTTTATGACAAAAGAGATGATTACAATTTCGACATCGTAAACTATCCCTTTCTGGATAGTAATATTCCAGTGGGACCTGCATATGGCGTATACATATCTCGCTTAGTAGCATTTGCTAGATCCTGTGTTAAATGTGATGATTTTAATCAACGTCACAAAACATTGTTGCAGAAACTTATAAAACAGGGCTATTCCGCCAAGCGCCTCCACTCAAAGTTTCTCAAATTTGGCGATACATATCGCATGCTGATAGCAAAATACGAACGTAGAGTGCAAGATCTATGGCGCTACGTTTCGTAACTTGTGTCTAATTCCGCTTAACCCGGGGCTAGGGGCCGTATGAACCCATGTACTTCAAGATCCTCATGGTACTCATATGAACAGTCACAATCAAAGCGTGACTGAGATACATCTTTTTTTTTTTAGATGACGACTCTATAACGAATATTATGGATTAAGAATACTGATCAGCGATACGGATTTGATATTTTTGGAACATCATGATGTCTTGCCGGCATCATTGAAAACTGTTGACCGCTTCTCTTGCAGGAAACAAGCCTATGTTTATGTATACTATGATTGTCTTTTTGAATTTGGTGCTAATACTGTTATATGGAAAATGGAATAGGTCTTTGGATTATGGACGCGGATATTCTCTAATGGACGACGGCTGGATTATGAATGACGGACTAGACGCTTGTAATTACTGGTTTTACTCTATTAACACCCACTGCGTCTCCACGATCTGGGTTTTTCCTTCTATTGAGTATTGTGTACCACATTTACAATCAGGTTTTTGATTTTAATCCACGAGTACCCTCAGCGTCTTCGACCCGGGTTCTCTCTGGGTGAGTATTTAGTGTGCTGTAAACCAAACAGTCAGCCAACTTACGGCATCATCACACCTTATTGTCCACCTTATTACATGATCACCTCAACAGGTCAGCCTGTTGCCAACTCACAAGACATCTTTCAACACCTGACACAATGGTGAGTATTGGTTTTTAGGTATACTTTGTGTCAGTTTCAGGTTTAAAGTACAGAGAAATTGGTGCATGAGGGCAATTATGACCAACTTACGAGATCATCTCAAGAGAGGCAGCTGCTGTCAACTCACAAGTCATCTTACAAGACCTGACACATTTGTGAGTACTACTTTCAGGTTTACTAGTGTCAGCTACAAGGGACTAAAGGACAGAGAGTTGACGTAAGACGGCTTGTGGACTTAAAGAGTGGTATAAGATGGGCACCTTGTATACGATGTTGCCGGGGTGTACATGACCGCTTCTATTCGTTATACACTGATTACCACTTGAGTAATTAGTGGCCACATTCAACAATCTATTATGATTACTCCATGACTACCCACAGCGTCACCGACCAGGGTCCCTCTTGTCGAGTACTAGTGTACCATGTCCGTGATCATCTCAGCGGTTACTCTGCCTGCTATTGGAACTACAACAAGGCCGAGGTTCCGACCTCCATATGTTGGTAGTGAGCCATAGCAACAGCAGGTGAAGATTTGAGACATAAATATTAAACATTTATAAACAATGTTAGTATTTATTATTAAATCAAACCTGCTGTTGCTTTGATTATCCTCCCATCCTGCCCCTCACTACACGGCCTTGCACACCACACGTCTCGAGCTATAAGAGTGAGAAAGAGGGAGATTCAGGAGATTGCAGGGGCTTAAGTAACCTAGCTGAGCTGGCTGAGCTCCCTAAGGGGAGACAACTTTCAGCTGCTCCTTTTTTGCTCCTAAGGGAGATAAGGTCATAGCAACAGCAGGTTTGATTTGATAATAAATACTAACATTGTTTATAAATGTTTATAATTATCTCCAGAGCGACAACAAAATGAACGCAGATTTTTTAGTTCGTCATATTTGGGTCATTTTCAACGTATTTGCATACCCTCAGAACAGAGGATCATGGGTAAATCCAAGATGGCGACCTTGTGAGGTACCAGAAAAGTTATGTTTTCTTTCTTTTTCTTCAAACTTTCTGCTTTTCCTCGCGGAAAAGGGGGTAAATATGATTTTATTTCACATCGGACTGTTATTTACTAATTTATCATGCAGTTTTTGCAAGGAAAATACATAAATAAAACAATCGAAGAATCTGACCGAAAATGGCCACCATCTTGGATTTATCCATGATCCTCTGTTCGGGGGACGGTCTGTACGTTCAAAATGACCCCAATATGACAAATTAAAATGTCTGCTTTTCCTTTTGTTCTCGCTGGCCAAACCGTGCGATTGGATAGCAATGTCTTTGCTTTACCGGTTAGGATTTGTTCGTTATTGAATAAAATCTGTGTTTGATGATCTGCTTTGCAATTTATGGAAATGCTACTGTCTAACATTCGATGCATGCTCATTCAGGCATAGCACCACCTACAGGGTAATCATTTTCACCGATTGATGCTCTGGTCAAACCGTGTGTTTGGATAGCACTGTTTTTGCTCTACGTGTTAGGATTTGTTCGTTATTGAATAAAATCTGTCTTTGATAATCTGTTTTGCAATTTATGGAAATGCTACTGTCTTACATTCAATGCATGCTCATTCAGGCATAGCACCACCTACAGGGTAATAATTTTCTCCGATTGTTGCTCTGGTCAAACCGTGTGATTGGATAGGAGTATGTTTGCTCTACCTGTTCATGATTGAATAAAATCTGTCTTTGATAATCTGTTTTGCAATTTTTGAAATGCGACCGTCCTGCATTGAATCCATGTTCATTCAGGCATAGCACAACCTACAGGGTAATCGTTTTCACTGATTGTTGCACTGGACAAACTGATGCTCTGTGAGAAATCTCGTTACAATCGCATAACTATCTTAGAAAATATTAACCAATGTTTAGGGGGGAACTTACTTTTGTTGAGGTGTTTACATTAACTACGCCAACCGATGGAGTTGGTTCATGGTATACCATGACATACCGTCTGGGTTTTCCTCCGATCTGGAGTATTAACTACACAGTTGACTTTCTTGAAAACAAAATACGACCAGTACTTTTTCTCGAGGACTGAATGCACGAGCCTTGACCTTGATGTCAAATCAGGTAAGTGAACGGCAATGGCTCGAATGGAGTCATCATATCGTGCAGTAACTGACGTCGCATGCCGCCTTTCTCTGACGGTAGACACATAATCCAAGAGGTTAGTCTCCTCAACCTCACTGAGAAACTAGCCTTTTATCATCTTTAAAGGAGCTCTGACCCTTGTCTATAAACTAGCTCAAATGGGATTAAGCCTGATGACTCATTGGGCATGTACCTTGTAGCAAATAGAGCAATCGAAATAGTTTTGCCCCAACTGTCAGGGATGTCGGGTGTGGATGCCTGCTTTGGTGCGCGACAATTGTGGAGTTGATGTAGACTGATCGTGGTGATATTGCGCAAAGAGATGAGCTGACTGTAACTGTGGAGAAATCTCCAATATCCTATGCTTCTGTTACGAAGAGATCGGTTGGAACTGGAAATATGGGAGGTGAAAAGCGGCAGACTTTTGAAAGACTTTCCAGCACATCAGTCAAACCCCTTCATCAGCAGGGTGCAGATGACATAATCACCAGAAATGACGTAGCCTAATAACGGTAAAGTGACTTAATCATAGAGAAGTGACGTACTCACTAGAAGTAACGTAATCACAGGAAGTGAAGTATTCACGGAAAATGTAATCACCGGTATATGAGGTCACAGGTTCAAAAGTCAGAGGTCAAATTCAAGTTCAAGCTTAAATATTAAGATCACGGGTGGAGGGTGCAATGTGAAATAAGACGTGAGTGGGGAAAAAGTGAAATGTGAAGGGATCAGGGAGAAATGTGAAGGAATTGGGGAGAAATGTGGAATGAGAAGACCGCACACCATTCATCTTCACGTCAAGGTTTCTATTTGTGAGCCAAATGCGAACCCTTGACCACCTTGCATAGCAGACCACGTTCCGCCCACATTTCAGTTACGTGACCTAGAAAAACTGCGCTGATGGTAAAATATGTTAGGGTTTTACTTTCTGTGCTAAACTATTCGCAAAATATTTATTCCAAGCATGCATAACAATAAATAATAAATTTTATAGACATCCGTGCGTTATTTCACCCAATTCAAGTCCTTCAGTGGAAAGGTGAGGTTGGATACACTGACGGATACACAAGTGATCTGATTGGTCAATATATCCAGGATGTTGCTTTACGTTGAACACGATACATTGCCCAAGCGTACCAGGGGCTATATCTAGGATAGCGATACCCCTGGTTTTAGCGAGGATGCACACCATAGAGAACAGGGCGCAATGCGAAATGTGAAGGGTATATGATATAGAGAGTAGTGAAGAATGAGAAAAATATCAGCGGTGAGTATATTATTACTTGACATGCTAATATACAACGCTAATTCTACACTAAAAGCTATATCAGTGCAGTCGTGTACCATACAAGTAGTGTATAAAGGCTAAATGGGCAACCCTTTCACCCGGATGTAGAGGTCATTTGGGGAGGATTTGAGGAGGAGAGGTCCAGTGCAGTATAGTTCCGGCAGAAGGACCAAAAGCTACCTCCAATCCAGGAGAGTTCCAATTGTTGGAGGGGATGTATTCAGGATGTATTCCTCCGCGGTGATGCGGTTTGGCCGCGGTTTTGGCGGTGATTCGGTCTCGGGAAAAAGCTTCCGCGGAGAAAAAGTAGTCCCTAGATAAAATGGTCGGATGGGATCGAGTGAGGTATCAAAGTGAAGCTTATGTGAAGGGGCATCTAATGGGCTGGGTGTGGGGTTTAACTATCGGCCTTCTGCGCATGCGCGGTGGCCGAAGGGTATGAAAATAGCCGTTTTGGAGCTAGGGGAGTCCCTAATGGCCCAATGGGGTCGAGTGAGGTATCAAAGTGAAGCCTATGTGAAGGGGCATCTAATGGGCTGGGTGTGGGGTTGAAATATCGGCCTTCTGCGCATGCGCGGTGGCCGAAGGGTATGAAAATAGCCGTTTTGGAGCTAGGGGAGTCCCTAATGGCCCAATGGGGTCGAGTGAGGTATCAAAGTGAAGCCTATGTGAGGGGGCATCTGATGGGCTGGGTGTGGGGTTGAAATATCGGCCTTCTGCGCATGCGCGGTGGCCGAAGGGTATGAAAATAGCCGTTTTGGAGCTAGGGGAGCCCCTAATTGTCCGATGGGGTCGAGTGAGGTATCAAAGTGAAGCTTATGGGAAGGGGCATCTGATGGGCTGGGTGTGGGGTTGAAATATCGGCCTTCTGCGCATGCGCGGTGGCCGAAGGGTATGAAAATAGCCGTGTTGGAGCTAGGGAGCCCCTAATGGTCCAATAGGATCGAGTGAGGTATCAAAGTGAAGCATTCGTGAAGGGGCATCTAATGGACTGGGTGTGGGGTTGAAATATCGGCATTCTGCGCATGCGCGGTGGCCCAAGGGTATGAAAATAGCCGTGTTGGAGCTAGGGGAGCCCCTAATGGTCCAATGGGGTCGAGTGAGGTATCAAAGTGAAGCCTAGGTGAAGGGGTATTTTATGGCTGGGTGGGTGCATGTAAAATTTTTCCTGAAAAAAAAAAAACGGAAAACGGACTTTATCGAAAAATCCGGAAAATGCCTATATGGGGTATGGGGGGTATATAGGTCGCCGGGCTTAACGGGGCTCGCCTGTCAATAGAGTTATCTCCCCCTAGTTCCAGGGTGGGTGTATGTAAAAATTTTCCTGAAAAAATACGGAACACGGACTTTATTCTAAATCTCGGGAAAATGCCTATATGGGGTATGGGAGGTATAGGACCATCCTGGGAAACCTACTTCTATACATTTGCGGTAGGGTTGTGGGGTCTCGTTTTACTCGTCTCGTCATTTAGAACATGATAGGAAGTGTCCCCGTGCGAATCGGTGAAATTTTTGAAAAAGTACGATATAGCCCCATATAGACATATATATATAAATATATATTCCCATACTGGAGTATAGGTTCAATGTTTATCCTACTGGGAAACCTACTTCTCGACATTTGCGGTAGGGTTGTGGGGTCTCGTTTTTCACGTCTCGTCATGTAGAACATGATAGGAAGTGTTGTGGAGCGAATCGGTGAAATTTTTGAAAAAAGTCACCAAGGCCTGGGTAGGCCCATAGGCCTATACTGCATGGCTATGGGTGTATAGGGCCATACGGGGTGGCCGTGTTGGAGTCTAGGTGGGCCCCTAATGATCCTATGATGTCGTATGAGGTCTTATTTTGAAGCTCTCGTGGAGGAGCACTTGACTACACTAATGGTTGGTCCGTGTTCAATAGTCTGCGCATGCGCAGCCTGGCCGTAGTAGAGAAACCAGGCATTTTTGGGGGTATGTGGGTGTGTGTTTGGGTTAGAGATGGGCTATTCACGGTTCGAATGGGTCGTGTGAGGTATCAATGTGAAGCTTGTGTGGGGTAGAGTCAGAATGGCGTGTTTTTAAATGCAAGTCGCGTCAATCTGCGCATGCGCAGTCTGGCCGTAGTAGAGAAATCAGGCATTTTGGGGGTATGTGGGTGTGTGTTTGGGGTAGAGATGGACCGCTATGGATCCGAATAGGTCGTGGAAGGTGTCAAAGTGAAGCTTGTGTGGGTTAGAGTCAGAATGGTGTGTTTTTACGTGCAAGTCGCGTTAATCTGCGCATGCGCAGTTGGTTGTAGTAAGTAAAGTGACCATTTTGGGGCAGTACATGAAGGTATTTGGGGTCGACATGGACTATTCACGCTTCGAATGCGTCCTGGAAGGTGTCAGCTTGTAGTTCTCAGGGTGTAGACCCTGATTTGAGGGATGTTCCCGTCACCTGTGACGTCATCGGTGACGTCATCAGTACGAGTAGTAAGTAAAGTGGGTATTTTGGGGCAGTGAAAGGAAGGTATTTGGTGTAGAGATGGG
Organism: Hanleya hanleyi; assembly: GCA_036873755.1. NCBI lineage: Eukaryota > Metazoa > Mollusca > Polyplacophora > Lepidopleurida > Hanleyidae > Hanleya > Hanleya hanleyi. The sequence continues at coordinate 5,375 of JAVTVY010018864.1, read as the reverse complement.
CCATCCTTGGTCCGAATGCGTCCTGGGAGGTGTCATTTTGTAGGTCTCAGGGTGTAGACCCCGATTTGGGGGCTGTTCACAGCATCTGTGACGTCATTGGTGACGTCATCAGTACGAGTAGTAGCGAAAGTGAGCATTTTGGGGCAGTGAAGGAAGGTATTTGGGTAGAGATGGACCATCCTGGGTCCGAATGCGTCGTGTGGGGTGTCATCTTGTAGTTTTCGGCGTGCAGACCCCGATTTGAGGCATGTTCGCGTCATATGTGACGCCATCGGTGACGTCATCAGTAGGAGTAGTAGCCAAACAGAGCATTTTGGGGCAATGAAAGAAGGTATTTGGTGTAGAGATGGACCATCCTTGGTCAGAATGCGTCCTGTGGGGTGTCATCTTGTAGCCTTCGGGGTGGAGATCACGATTTGGGGGAAGTCCACAGCATCTGTGACGTCATTGGTGACGAAATCAGTACAAGTAGTAGCGAAAGTTAGCATTTTGGGGCAGTGAAGGAAGGTATTTGGTGTAGAGATAGACCATCCATATCTGTCATGCATTATACCAAATCTGTGCTGTATTATACCATATCTGTCCTGAATTATACCATATCTGTGCTGTATTATACCATATCTGTACTGTGTTATACAATATCTGTCTGTATTATACCAAGTCTGTCCTGCATTGTACAATATTTGTCCTCTATTATACCATATATGTCCTGTATTATGCCAAATCTGTCCTGTATTATACAGTATCTGTCCTTTATTATACCAAATCTGTGCTGTATTGTAGCATATCTATACTGTATTGTACCATATGTCCTGTATTTTACAATATATGTTCTGTATTATACAATATTTTCCCTCTATTTTACCATATCTGTGCTGTATTATACCATATGTGATGTATTATATAATATCTGTGCTGTATTATACCATATCTGTGCTGTATTGTATCATATATGTCCTGTGTTATACCATATCTGTGCTGTATTTTACAGTATGTCCTGTATTGTACCATATATGACCTGTATTATACCATATCTGTCCTGTATTATACACTGTTTGTCCTCTAATATACCATATCTGAGATGCATTATACCATATATCTGTGCTGTATTATACCATATCTGTCCTGCATTATACCAAATATGTGCGGTATTATACCATATCTGTGCTGTATTATCCCGTGTCTGTACTGTATTATACAGTATCTGTCCTGTATTGTACCATATATGTCCTGTATTATACCATATGTCTTGTATTATACAATGTTTGTCTTCTATTGTATCATATCTGTCATGCATCATACCATATATATGTGCTGTATTATACCATATCTGTCCTGCATTATACCAAATCTGTGATGTACTATACCATATCTGTCCTGAATTATAACATATCTGTGCTTTATTATACAATATCTGGCCTGCTTTATACCAAATCTGTGCTGTATTATACCATATCTGTCTTGAATTATACCATATCTGTGCTGTATTATACCATATCTGTTCTGTGTTATACAATATCCGTTCTGTATTTTACCAAATCTATCCTGTATGGTACTATGTTTGTCCTCTATTTTACAATATACGTTCTGTATTATACAAAATCTGTGCTGTATTATACAGTATATGTCCTGTATTATATAAAATCTGTGCAGTATTATACAATATTTGCCCTCTATTATACCATATCTGTGCTGTATTATACCATGTGATGTATTATACAATATCTCTCCTGTATTATACCATATCTGTGCTGTATTGTATCATATATGTCCTGTGTTATACCATATCTGTGCTGTATTTTACAGTATCTGGCCTGTATTGTACCATATATGACCTGTATTATACCATATCTGTCCTGTATTATACAATGTTTGTCCTCTAATATACCATATCTGAGATGCATTATACCATATATCTGTGCTGTATTATACCATATCTGTCCTACATTATACCAAATATGTGCGGTATTATACCATATCTGTGCTGTATTATCCCGTGTCTGTACTGTATTATACAGTATCTGTCCTGTATTGTACCATATATGTCCTGTATTACACCATATCTGTCTTGTATTATACAATGTTTGTCCTCTATTGTATCATATCTGTCCTGCATTATACCAAATCTGTTCTGTACTATACCATATCTGTCCTGAATTATAACATATCTGTGCTTTATTATACAATATCTGTCCTGCATTATACCAAATCTGTGCTGTATTATGCCATATCTGTCTTGAATTATACCATATCTGTGCTGTATTGTACCATATCTGTTCTGTGCTATACAATATCCGTTTTGTATTTTACCAAATCTATCCTGTATGGTACCATGTTTGTCCTCTATTATACAATATAAGTTCTGTATTATAAAAAATCTGTGCTGTATTATACCATATGTGATGTATTATACAATATCTGTCCTGTATTATACCATATCTGTGCTGTATTGTATCATATATGTCCTGTGTTATACCATATCTGTGCTGTATTTTACAGTATCTGGCCTGTATTGTACCATATATGACCTGTATTATACCATATCTGTCCTGTATTATACAATGTTTGTCCTCTAATATACCATATCTGAGATGCATTATACCATATATCTGTGCTGTATTATACAGTATATGTGCTGTATTATATAAAATCTGTGCAGTATTATACATTATTTGCTCTCTATTATACCATATCTGTGCTGTATTATACCATATGTGATGTATTATACAATATCTGTCCTGTATTATACCATATCTTTGCTGTATTGTATCATATATGTCCTGTGTTATACCATATCTGTGCTGTATTTTACAGTATCTGTCCTGTATTGTACCATATATGTCCTGTATTATACCATATGTCTTGTATTATACAATGTTTGTCTTCTATTGTATCATATCTGTCATGCATCATACCATATATATGTGCTGTATTATACCATATCTGTCCTGCATTATACCAAATCTGTGATGTACTATACCATATCTGTCCTGAATTATAACATATCTGTGCTTAACATATCTGTGCTTTATTATACAATATCTGGCCTGCTTTATACCAAATCTGTGCTGTATTATACCATATCTGTCTTGAATTATACCATATCTGTGCTGTATTATACCATATCTGTTCTGTGTTATACAATATCCGTTCTGTATTTTACCAAATCTATCCTGTATGGTACCATGTTTGTCCTCTATTATACAATATAAGTTCTGTATTATACAAAATCTGTGCTGTATTATACAGTATATGTCCTGTATTATATAAAATCTGTGCAGTATTATACAATATTTGCCCTCTATTATACCATATCTGTGCTGTATTATACCATATGTGATGTATTATACAATATCTCTCCTGTATTATACCATATCTGTGCTGTATTGTATCATATATGTCCTGTGTTATACCATATCGGTGCTGTATTTTACAGTATCTGGCCTGCATTGTACCATATATGACCTGTATTATACCATATCTGTCCTGTATTATACAATGTTTGTCCTCTAATATACCATATCTGAGATGCATTATACCATATATCTGTGCTGTATTATACCATATCTGTCCTACATTATACCAAATATGTGCGGTATTATACCATATCTGTGCTGTATTATCCGTGTCTGTACTGTATTATACAGTATCTGTCCTGTATTGTACCATATATGTCCTGTATTACACCATATCTGTCTTGTATTATACAATGTTTGTCCTCTATTGTATCATATCTGTCCTGCATTATACCAAATCTGTTCTGTACTATACCATATCTGTGCTGTATTGTATCATATATGTCCTGTGTTATACCATACATGTCCTGTATTTTACAGTATGTCCTGTATTGTACCATATATGACCTGTATTATACCATATCTGTCCTGTATTATACACTGTTTGTCCTCTAATATACCATATCTGAGATGCATTATACCATATATCTGTGCTGTATTATACCATATCTGTCCTGCATTATACCAAATATGTGCGGTATTATACCATATCTGTGCTGTATTATCCCGTGTCTGTACTGTATTATACAGTATCTGTCCTGTATTGTACCATATGTCCTGTATTATACCATATGTCTTGTATTATACAATGTTTGTCCTCTATTGTATCATATCTGTCATGCATCATACCATATATATGTGCTGTATTATACCATATCTGTCTTGCATTATACCAAATCGGTGCTGTACTATACTATATCTGTCCTGAATTATAACATATCTGTGCTTTATTATGCAATATATGTCCTGCATTATACCAAATCTGTGCTGTATTATACCATATCTGTCTTGAATTATACCATATCTGTGCTGTATTATACCATATCTGTTCTGTGTTATACAATATCTGTCCTGCATTATACCAATCGGTATACCAATTTCTTGGATCGGAGCTCTTGGAGCTCAAAGCCTGTGGAGCTCAGAGCTGACCCCCGGCGCGCAAAGGTTTCGAGGACAGAACTGCATATCAACAATTTTATACGCAACTTGTAATATAACGATAGCAAGATCTGCTAAATTACATAATAACAGAAAACATGAGAAAATAGGAGTCCAAGTTGCCACCAGACTAACTGGCATACGTGTCAAATTTTAATCAAACTTCGATTGACCCGGAATGGTCCTTATCTTTTTCCGGTTGTCACTCGACTCGACTATTTCGACTGTTGCCGAACTTTTTGTGTACACAAGCGGAAGATTCGACATCCAGCAGTCACCCCTCGTCCACCCCTCGGAAACCGAGGCTATGTGGTAGGTGGACGCATTTTCGGAGGGTGGTGATATTTACCGTCATTTCTACCTGATATCTTATCGTGTGGTGGTAAATTCATGTCCGATCTCAAACGGGACAACTACCAAGATGCCCAGAAGTGATAACTCTGGAAATAAGACGAAGAAATCTTCAGGCCCAGCTGATAAAGACGAAAGTCAGAAAGCTCGAAGCTCTGCAAGATCCCGGCCTCTCAATGGCGGCGGGTCGCCTGATCTTCCCGAGTTCAGCCTACCTGAGCCTAATGATCCCGATCAAGTCGGTATTTATAGTGCTATCAACTCATTAGCCTCACACTTTACCTCTGTACTGCAGGTATTCAAAGCAGACATTATAGGTAGTATTGAAAACCTACGAGAAGAGGTGACCGCAGTCACAGAGTCGGTCGAAACAGCATGCGAAGACATCGCACAACTGAAAACTGAACTACAGCGTGAACGCTCGGCCCGCCAAGAATTAGAGGAACAAATCCTTTCCAAACTAAATGAATCTGAACGGAGATCCAGAGCCTATAACATCAGAATCGATGGCATTCGTGTAAATGAAGGAGAACAATTCAAAGACAAAATTTCAACGTTTCTCTATGAGAA
>JAVTVY010018862.1:0-82394 GCA_036873755.1 Hanleya hanleyi | reverse complement strand
GGCCTCTAGCCAGGGGTTAAACGAAATTAGACACAAGTTAAACAATATTCTTCTCCTCTCCAATGGAATTTCGATAGTTCCAAGTGTTAGCCCGTGTGTGTTGTTCTCTCTTTGTCGATTGTTGACAGAGATCTGAGGATGCCAGGGAGCAAAGCCATGCAATTATTAATATAAGATGTTGATATAAGCGGTTAACAAATAGCTAGATTCTTGAAAGGGAGAAGCAGTCAATAGTTCCCAGTATACCAAAATTTGATGGCATAATGTTAATTATCTTAAAGACTTTCGGAGTGATTTAGTAGGTTAGATATATTTTCAATGTTTCTTAAATATTGTCGTTTCTTCGATGATCTTGAATGCATAGTCGTATCTAGCACAGAGTGGAACATATCCCCAGATAATTCCCTTTTGTGATAGTATTTCCTGATAGATGTGTTTTATTTTGTGAAACCTGAGATGAGGGCGTCCCATTGCATTGTACTGTCAAATCAATAATCTCTACCCCCTTTCTTATAAATACATCAGTAGCCAGTAGTAACATCAATCTCAGTAAACTCGGATATAACATCACGGAATATTATATCTGAATTCAGCCTTATATAAATCCCGTGCAAGTTGAAACTACTATTGTTAGCCAATCAGATGGATAGCTGGCTGTAACTATTTCAAAATCGCGCCCTCAGTAATTACACACGGTAGCTCGTGGTCTAATATATAAACATTATCCTGAAACATTTTCCAAATATGGCATCATTTCCAGACAGGGTCCGTAAACATCAAAAAGTTTACTCCCGCCGAAAAGTCTGGCGTTGTTAGGGGTAGAAAATATCAAAAGATTGTGCCGTGCGAAGATGTTAATCTCCTTGAAGTAAACGTCAATCATTATCAGAGCGAAAAGGTTGAAATGGTCGTGATTGGCTTATTATGGGATCTCGTAGAATATCGGCGAATATCCCACGAAGTTTTCTTAGCGTTACGTCCAGATGGTAATTCTCCAGATTTACCATATTGGTTTACCTATAGACTGGTAGTAACATCTGCGCCCATGACCAGCATCAAAATACAATTAGGCATAACATAACATGGTATATAAACACAAGTTAGATTCTTGGAAGAGAGAATCATTATGATTATAGTCTTGCGACATGGAAACATGGTGGCGAGTGAAGCGCTTGGCCAGCGTCGGGCCTCACAGATATTTATTCTGAACAGGAATTTGCATTCTATTAATACTCCCTCGTCCACATGAACAGTTACAATAAAAGCGTGGCTGGGATACAAATCGTGATATGGGTCAATTTTGGTTCTTATGATGTTTTTAAAAATATGCACTGAATGTGGGGTTATAGGATTTCTTGTCAGTATTCCGGCATCGATTTTGCACCACCCGTTTAATGTTGAGTTCAATCGGATAGTCTCCGATGATGCCGGCAAGACATCTGTGATGTTCCCATCGTCAAATCAGCCCAGCTAAGCGGTATTTCTATAATTCCAAGAGTTCTCTCTTTGGTCTCTCTCTTCCATCTGATTGAGGACAGAATGAGGTTGTCCGAAACCAAATCAATATGCAATTATTAATGTAAGTTGTTAATTTGATAAGTCAATAATGTGCTGATTTCTTGAAAGAAAAAAACAGTCAATAGTTTCCATCATGCCAAATATTGATGTCAAAAATTCAAGGCGTATTTTTTATAGTAATGAATTTCGAAGTGATTTAGCAGGTTAGATATATCTTGGTCACCTTTTGGAGATATGCCAGTTCCTTTGCTGATCTTGAATGCATATAGTGGTACCAAGTCCGGGGTTAAACTTATCTCCAGAAATTCCCAATTCTGTGATAGTATTTGATAGTATTTCCCTGGAGATTCATGAGGCTTCTGCATCGACTCCCTTATTGATTGATTCGCCTTCATGCTCATCCACACAAAGAGTTCCCATGTTTTCAGATAGATACTGGAGGACTTACAACACATATAAGGGAAATCCCATGAAGGATAAATTCAATCTGGTTATCGACCTCCAATGGACTGAAAGGATATGGATATATCAGATGAAGCATATAAACTGTGATCTATATCTTAAACATGAGATTGATCTAATCAAAACCCCTCTGCTTTCCCCAAGTGATTTAGACCCATGTGTAGTGTGAAATGGGGAAGAGATAGTACTATGTGAGATGATCAAGCTAAGGGTAATTTGCAATTTGCAGTGTACAACAGATCAGTGTATGGAGTATAGAACTAAGCATGCTAAGTATTACAGTTCTGCAGATACAGTTAGTTACATTCAAGCAGTTAGAAATTAATATACCTGTAAAGGAGCATAATTCTGTAAAATTTGGGCCGAGGGGAGCCACTTCCTATAGGCATCTGACTTAGCACTAGATAAAAAAGTGTTAAAAGTTTGGTGGTAATGTCTCCAGCGGTTTTGCCTAATGGCGACGGCAATACCCCGAGGCCAAAATGGCCGAGGGGTAAGAATACAAGTAGATAAATAAGTTTCCAAAATTCAGCACCTGTACTGAACACGGATCTTCAGGTATAACTTGTACATGTACATTCAACTACAGATCACAAAACTGGAGATTATTACATCCGAATATAGGAATATACATAGGAATATTTTTTGTAGGTATCTAGACCACAACTGGATAAAAAAGTTTCCTCATAATTTGGTAGCTGTACCAAACATAGATAATTATATATAACTGGATACATTTAAGCATATATCACAAAATCAGAGATAACAGCACCCGAAAAGGGGTATAACTCTGTAAAATAAGGGCCGAGGCGAGTAATTTTTTGTTGGCTTCTAGAATAGAACAATATAAATAAATTTAAAATATAATAGCTATATCGAACACAGTTCTGCAGATATAGTTGGTTACATTCAAGCATATAGGACAGAACTAGGAATTAATATATCTTTAAAGGGGCACAACTCTGTGAAATATGGGCCGAGGGGAGCCAATTTCCATAGGCGTTTGATTTGGAACTAAATAAATAAATGTTCAAAACTTGGTGGTTGTGTCTCAAGCGGTTTTGCCTAAAATGCGGTAACGGACGGATGAACGGACGTACATGGCAGCGACAATACCCCGAGGCCAAAATGGCCGAGGGATGAAAAGTTTCCTCATAATATGGTAGCTGTACCAAACACAGATAATTATATATGACTGGTTACATTTAAGCACATATATCACAAAATCAGAGATAACAGCACCCGAAAAGGGGCATAACTCTGTAAAATAACGGCCGCGGCGAGCAATTTTTTGTTGGCTTCTAGAATAGAACAATATAAATAAGATTTCAAAATATAATAGCTATATCAAACACAGTTCTGCAGATATAGTTGGTTACATTCAAGCATATAGAACAGGAATAGAAATTAATATATCTGTAAAGGGGTATAACTCTGTAAAATATGGGCCGAGGGGAGCCAATTTCGATAGGCGTTTGATTTGGAGCTAGATAAATAAGTGTTCAAAATTTGGTGGTTGTGTCTCAAGCGATTTTGTCTCAAATGCGGTAACGGACGGACGTGCGGACGTCCGGAGCCCGAGATAAATTTTTTTTTTTGCATGTCACTTTTACGGCTCCGTAGATTGATTCGAGAAATGGAACCGAGTGACTATTTTGAGAATACCAGCGTTTGAAAGTGGATTTAGGTACATTGAGATGTTAGAAAGCTTCCATATATATCTCAAAAATGGCCGCCATCAGGCTCGAAAACTCCATTCGTCAAATCAAGTGCAATCCAATTTTGGAGAGTTCGAATTGGAACAAATGTTCGCTCTATTAACTACCGGTACCTTCACACTACAGGAAGTTTTTCTATGTGAAGGCCGAATATCCTTTTCAATGAAGAATATAGGACCAATTGCCTCTCTGACTGTAGTGAAATTTCACTCGATTGTTTCAAAAGAGTAGCTATAGTTGTAATGGTACGGCGAATGATTGCAACTGGTGAATTTGGCAGCCATCCAATCAATTCACATCGAAATGTCCAGTTTCACCGTGACGTCAGGTACAATAATATTCTCTGTTATATATTGTTTTATACTCATATCTTGTCCACGTAAACGCAATTTAATGCACATAATTGCATAGTACTGTGCATTAATGGTGTTACGTGGAGAAGCTTTGAGTTTGTAGTAATATTTCACGGTTTACTTTCTTCATACTTACCAATATCATGGTCGTGTCACAGCTTTGGTCAACCAAATCTAATTAGAAGTGATGGCAAGAAGTGAATGTAAGTTCCGAGCTTCACAATTTCTGTGCCATGATTTGTGGTTTCGTGGTTGCCGTAAATTGTCGAACATACGATCGAGTGACATGTTGCTTGAACTCCGAGCTGGCGTATCTAAATCTGCTTAAGCCGGTGCCAGGGGCAGTGTTTTTAATGAATAGTTTCCACATGAACATTGCAATAAAAGCGCGACTGAGATACCAAAGCTACGTCTTAGAATCCTCCGTATTTTAGTATGAATGTAAGGTGCCGAGGGAGGCTTTCTGTGAAGTCATATGGTTGCGTTTAGCCGCCAAACGTCGTCTATTTTCTCCACTCTTACATGTCTCATCAATTTAGAAAGAGACCTTCTTTGTTTCGGAAGCTACATATACATGTTATAGTGCCCTACATTATGTAGTTCAGTTTATATTTCTTTGTGGGAAGGCTCTGACATGTTCGTTGATCATTTCTTTTGTTCGTGTTATAAATTATATTATTTGATTTTTAATTGTTTTCATCGTACTGTCGTGTTATGTTTGAATACACACCGTCGTACCATCGTGCCATCGTATCATCGCATCGTGCCATCACAACATATAACACCCATTCATTGATTTCCTGTGATATTGCTGAATAACAGATAAATGATATCATATCATACCGATTCAGGAGTATCGACCGCTTGAGTGAAAGGTTATCTCTCCTGGGAGATTATTAACCATGTATGTTACAAACCACCATCGACTTTTTGGGTGCCTAAGACTATAATCTTGACTTCCGGTGAAATTTGATTGGTCATTATACCTGACTGGACGTGAAATGGTTTATGATATATTTTAAAATGTTTCTATAATATTCAGCACTAAAAAATATCCAAACAAACTTTAAAATTTACTAGGAAAAAACTCGGGACAAGTTTGATTGCCCACCCCTCATTTTCCCTGTGATGGTAGCAGCCGTAGCTCGAAAAAATGGTGACGAATGTATGCTGATGTTTTTAGGTTTGAGCGGAAAAGTCAGTAGTTTTGTGAAGATGTGCGCAGCCGATTTACTACATATTAAGTAAGGCTGTTTTTAGTGGTTTGGACCTACAATGTTTCCGGCATAATATTTTCATAAACAAATATTAAGCAAATCAATAAAATTTAGCCAGAGAATTCATTTCTGAACACGCCATGTCAAAGGTATAGAATAGAATACATATTGATCGATATTAGTAAATGATACAGTGTTTCGTTAATATACTATCGAACGCCTTATTATATGAACCTGGCTCAAATTCAGCAGCACTTATATACGACGAGATCTGCTGAATATTCTGAATTCGCAGGCAGTTACGTATATAGTCCACATATCGCATGCTGATAGCAAAATACGAACGTAGCGTGCAAGATCTATGGCGTTACGTTTCGTAACTTTTGTCTAATTCCGCTTAACCCTAGGCTAGGGGCCGTATGAACCCATGTACTTCAAGATCCTCATGGTGCTCATATGAACAGTCACAATCAAAGCGTGACTGAGATACACCATTCTCTAGATAACGACTTTAGAACGATTATTATGGATTAAGAATACTGATCAGCGATACGGATTTTATATTTTTGGAACATCATGATGTCCTGCCGGCATCATTGAAAACTCTTGACCGCTTCTCTCTTGCAGGAAACTATAGCCTATGTTTATGTATACTATGATTGTCTTTTTTGAATTTGGTGCTAATACTGTTATATGGATATGGAATAGGTCTTTGGATTATGGACGCGTATATTCTTTAATGGACGACGGCTGAATTATGACTGACGGACTAGACGCTTGTATTTTTAGGATATTTCACAGAAGTTATGCAAATTAGCAAGAATATGTCTTGAAACAGAACTAGAGGTTCCGCTTTGACCCTTGAGTTGCCGCTCTGGCATGAAGCCTATGCTGGTTGTTTTTTTAAGCAAAAACATACGTCTCCCCCAACCTCCCACCTTGCCTTGAGTGGGCGCATAATTTAAGGGAAAGTGCTATAAAATGAATGTAGCAATAAGTATCCTAAACAAAGCTGCGCATCTAAAAATATAAATTACAAAGAGGCGATTTTTATTGTTGCAGTAACCCAGTGAGGAGTCGGGATTTCTATAGCAATGAGTGGATTGTCGAATCTACAGCGTCCAACCAATGTGAAATACATGTAATTGTGAAGCATCAACTATCACATTATAGGAAAGATGCAAAACATACAAGAGCCACACCTATAGTATACATGCTGTACCGTATAGAAGTTACATGCATCTGCCTTCAGTAGTTTCCAAGATATGGAGTGAACAAAAATTGGACAGACAGATAAGCACATCTTGCATGGACCCACACAAGCACTAGCTCACACCCAAACTTAATTAGATCATAAGGCCATTTCAATGAAGCTTCCATCCAAGTTTGGTGAAATTCCGTCGAGTAGTTCTCCAGATATCTTGCAGACAAGGTATGCATAGACATGAACAATTAGATGGATGGACGGACGATGGACATGGATAAATGCACACACACACACCCAAACCTAATCAAATGAGGGGGCTATCCCAATGAACCTTCCATCCAAGTTTGGTGAAATTCTGTCCAGTAGTTCTTCAGATATCTTGCAGAAAGGGCCTGTATATACATATACATGTACCGTACAAGTACATGGACAGACGGACGGACACCGAACATGGACAAATGCACATACAAACCAAAACCTAATCAGAGGAGAGGGCTATCCCAATAAAGCTTCCATCCAAGTTTGGTGAACTTCCGTCACGTAGTTCTCCAGATATCTTGCAGACAAGGCCTGAATATACATGTACAAGTAGATGAACGGACGGACGGACACCCGACACGGATGAATGCATGCACACATACACCAAAACCTGATCAAATGAGGGGGCTATCCCAATGAAGCTTCCATCCAAGTTTGGTGAAATTCCATCCAGTAGTTCTCAAGATATCTTGCAGACAAGGCCTGTATATACATGTACAAGTAGATGGACGGACGGACGGACACCGGACACGGATGAACGCATGCACACACACACCAAAGCCTAATCAAATAAGGGGGCTATCCCAATGAAGCTTCCATCCAAGTTTGGTGAAATTCCGTCCAGTAGTTCTCAAGATATCTTGCAGGCAAGGCCTGTATATACATGTACAAGTAGATGGACAGATGGACGGACACCGGACACGGATGAATGGACGCACACACACCAAAACCTAATCAAATGAGGGGGCTATCCCACTGAAGCTTCCATCCAAGTTTGGTGGAATTCCATCCAGTAGTTCTTAAGATATCTTGCAGACAAGGCCTGTATATACATGTACAAATAGATGGACGGACGGACGGACACCGTACATGGATGAATGCACGCACACACACCAAAACCTAATCAAATGAGGAGGCTATCCCAATGAAGCTTCCATCCAAGTTTGGTGAAATTCCATCCAGTAGTTCTCGAGATATCTTGCAGACAAGGCAAGGGGACGGACAGACATCCATCCATCCATCCAGACATCCAACCAGACTGACAGACAGCACAAACACTAGATGTCTCCCCCCAACATAGTTGGGGGAGACATAACTATTTCAGTAGAACATTGAGAAGAATAAAACCAATATTGTGAGTATGACCTTTAATCACCGTTCGAACATGATCCTTGACATTGACGCATAGTGCATCTAATACGACGATTACACATTCAAGTTTATTTGTTTCTGAACATAACAGCTAGAATGTTGTGATTGTCTGCAATGTCCTTGGAGGACAGAAAATGGCCAATGAGATCTGCATTAAATTGAAGTGGAAAAATGCTGCGAATGCGAATTTATGTCCATATACCGATTTGTGACAATCTGTTGGAAACGTGATCTTGAAGCAAAATGAAAGTACTGCTCACGGCAACCCCTGGGTGTGACAGCAATCTGCAGATTATCTTTGTGAGAGAAAAATCAATACAGAAATTAAATATCAACTATAATCGCAAAAATCGGCAAAGCTAACAAAAATCTGTCGTTGTCTGGGGTGTTACATCTCGACCTTCGGTGGGTCATCTTCCATTTCTTTGCTAAAGAGGAACTCATTTGTGTTGATAAAGAAGGCGGAGCTTCACAATCAACCTCGGATTCTCATTGTACAAAAAATTACATGATAGACACTCGACATTTCGCCTCTTCAAGCACGATATCTTGACAGTATTTGGCGTACATTGTCTCGCGTTATCATGTAACTAGTACTTGTGCCACCGCATGTATCTGTCCACATGTAGCTTCTTTCCATGGAATCTATACATGTACATGTGCACCGTGTATTATTTTCTCAGTAAATTTGCAGTAAGTGATATATAACAAGTTATAATAAGTCGTAGTTTTTAACACAAATAGTGTAGTATTAGCATCTGGCCTGGCAAATTCCCATGCGGACGTGTATAAGTCAGTAATTCCTAGAGTTTGAAACTTCTCTGTGCCGATATCAATCATTACCATCGAGAAAGACAGGGTCTACAAAGGGGGTATCAAATGGTTTTCTGTTCTTTTTATTTTCGCCATTTTGGAGACGAAATTAATTCTTCATCACTCTCCCGAGCATTGCCTTTAAGATGACATATACATTGTGGTTATCGAATTATAAACGGACAGATAGACAGACATCACGGATTTAATGGTACTGGTACTGAGAAGGTAAGGAGAATCATGATATAGCAACAGGCGCTCTATCTTTTATTATATGAACCAGGGACAATTTCTTCGAAACTATGGACTAACCCCTAACCCATGAGCTACAGGTGACAGTATTTCTCTTTCCATCGGCGCATGAACTGCCACGAATCAACAACGTTCTTGTCAAACTAATTATTTTCCATCTTCCAATTCAACAAATGAAGAGCGTGATGTACTTTAGAAAATACTCTGTGGTCTCTTGCCCAGCCAGGCAGCAATTTTGGGTAGGGATATTATTTTTTGGCGATGGGCTCTCAGATTGGCGTACGGCGAAATAACCTCTGTCGCATCAGTTTTCATCATGTCTTCCAGGAAGTCTTGTAGAACAAGAAGAGCCAGATCGGCGTAAGTGAGCTGAAAAACATAGATGAATGATAAGTTATGTTGGCCATGAGTGTGCTAAACAAATAATACACAAGGGTGAGTGAGCAGTAGGGTTTAACGTCATTTTCAACCTTGTTTCAGTCATATCACGACGGTGACTACATGGTGCCAGAACACGAGAGTGCTCACAGTTCCTATTACCCAGGACACTGATCAGCCCAGCCAGTACAGCACCCGGTCACCCATCCAATATTGACCGAGCTTAACTACTGTTAAGGGTTAAATCTCTCATGTATATCCATTCATATTTCACACATCACGATTATGCAATACGCCTGGCGGTAACTCTTCAATTGACTTGTAGTTGCCACGCCCACTAGAATACGTCAACTTTATTAAGTGTCAATCATAATTATCCAGACAATCACTGACTTCATTTGAGTCGCCTTTGTTCAGTCATATTGAGGCCCGCGACGTCTGAATTCAGACAGGTTTGATATCTCCATACAGAGAGTTGACTTCAAGATTCCGACCAGTGAAGACGTACAATATTGGGCTTGGTAGCTATGGGTTAAATGTATATTTTCTAGTTGGCTATGCCTCATTCTCCCAACGTCAGAGTTTGTAACCTCCAAACCGTCGGTAAACAAGACTCTGACTTCACCCCTATACAAATGCCTGGCGCGCAGCCGCATTGCCGTCTTTTCCGCTGAGCCAATGAGAGAACGCGTTATATTTTCCGGCTGACTACGTCATCACAGCTGATCACCGCGTGGAGACGGGCGGTCATATTGTAAACAACATTTGACAGGCTAGCATTCCGATTCACGCGGAGAACTGTTGTAAGCATTAATTGATAATGACCCTGGAAAATGGATCAAGCATGTGGTAGTGACCAGACAATCAACAAGCGTGCGTCTTTCAGAAAATTATATTATGGCCAAGTGTATCGAATGATATCTGTGTTTCATGTCGCCGGTCTTGAACTCAGTGAGGGAGGGTAACACAACACAAATCAACGTCAACGCAATATATAATATTGAAAAATTACTCAACTAAAATTACTCATCTGAACTTCAGCGAGGTATATATTATTATGTATTTATGTGCAACAAGTAATAAAAACAACCAGTGAAGGAGGTGGACGAGAAATATGCATCGGAACACATCATTGGCCTAAATATTAAATAATAAGATATCTGCAGTTAAATGTGTTTCCCGGGTTATAACTATAAATAATATTAAGATTTTGTCTGAAAATAACGGATTTCATTTCAGCAACTGTGCAACTGTGATTTAATTTAATAATTGATTCAGGGTTTTTTTCAAATAGCAATTTCTTATCAAACTAACTTATTTAAATTTGTTCAAACTAAAAAATGTTTATCAAATAAATTGGCTTTGAATTAAAAAATGACAATACCAGTATTATCACAATTTTCAGTATTATAGTATAAAACTAACTCCAGAAAGCCGCACCTACAATCATACTGGTGAAGCTCAGACTTTTTGCGTATCAGCATATTAAAGTCATCGTCAATCCATATTTATAAATGATAGAATGGTACATGTACAATCCCGACACCGCCATGTATGTATATATTCCTAATACACGTGTGTGTATTAGCACGAAGTGTTTCGAGCCCTGTGTACTCTCGTCGGGGGAGACAGGAGGCATGTATTGTATGCGCCTCAAACACTTGTCTATTATCTCATACTGTCAGTGTTTTAATGCCAAGTTTTTATAGACCTGAAATGTTATAGGTCACCCTTTGTGCGTATTTGCACAGATCATAAAGGGTACTGGTAGGTCAATTATGTCGTTATATTTGATCAAACAGCGACCGGATAATTAGCAAATCGCGTTTCTCTTCTTGATTTAACAGTAATTCGAGGCTTGAGAATACAAATGAATAAGGTCCCTCCTGTAGTTTTTCTGTCGCAATCGCCAGGTCCAAGATATGTGGAAATAAATCCCAGGGCTCGAAGTACATTTACTTGCTCGTTCATGATAGAAGTTAACTGACAGATCACAAATACCAGTCCGGTTTTTTAAACAGGACGCCCCTCAAAGATTTGCTTCTGTTCGTTCTCGTCGATATACAACGCCTATGTTGATTGGCTCGCCGAAGTTACGCTAAGCTTTTCGGAAATCTTCGGCCCCATTCGGTAATCTCAACAAGTTCGCTTCATTTAGTAACGGAGGCTGTTGATTGGGCGAGAGCCATGCGCAGAAAAGCTGCGCGCCGCAATTAGCCCCACTTTGACATCAGAGGGTATATACGACAATAGGAGATATACAATCTGATGCCAGGAGAATGGCTATGCCTCGAAGTTCATTCTTTTCATCATGGCTATATATATATATATTGTAAGTATGAATAAATCTATTTTACAGAATATGATCATCTTGCATCCATGTTTCTAGCCACACGATCCAGGAATATGTTTATTGTCGTTGAGACCCGTTCGACACGCTTCCACACTTTAAGGCGCACTCTTGCTAATCTCTGCTTCGTTATTAATATGCTAAAAACGGGCTAAGGAATATGGGTAAGACATACCATTAGACAGATCGACTGTCGGCCTTTTATGAGGATAATCTACCTCGGTCTCTCCGATACCATTTTTGTTTATTAATTCACCATTATGAAAAGTCTATATTTACAACGAACAAAATAGCATCAAACAGGTAATTTACTTTTATATAAACTTATATATTGGTATACCATAATATAAAGATTCCACATTATGACGTCTATATTTACAACCGATATAAAATAACTGCAGAGAAATAAGTTACCATTATGTGACGTCTATATTTACAATTGAGAAAAATATTTGCATGTACATGTAAGTTACCATTGTAAGACGTTTTTCTGTAATTTATTTTTGAACTCTGCTCAGATACTAGCGTTTTCGTTATAATCTCTCAGTCAGCCTGGAACAAAGTCAACCGTTTCTAATAGTAGTCGCCTCAAATGCACTGATATACGCATGTTACGGTTTCGGACCTTCCCGCCGCGACGTCGGCTTTTAACAGTCGTCCATAATCCTCGATCACGGGCGCCACATCACCGATCTAACCATGGAGCTATCTGCACAGATGCCGGTGATTTGACAGCTGACGAGCAATGGAGGACCACTTTCATCCTGTGTGCATTCAGGCCTATGTTGAGACTATCTATGTGAATTCAGTTGACATTATGACCGACCGTTGGAAACCGACAGTCTAACGGAACGGGCCGAGCGAGGCTATTCTATTCGGAAATATTTTTCCATTCGAGCAGGCTACGGCCAAAACGAATGGCATGTTTCAGGGCTATCTGGGGATACATGGCGGCAACTGTGCTACATCAACCAACATTGGTACCTGTGCTACCCTGGTGAATACATCAACCAACATTGGTGGACCTGAGCGACCGTGATGGATACATCAACCAACAATAGTACCTGAGCGACCCTGGTGGATACATCAACCAACAAAGGTACCCGAGTGACCCTGGTGGATACATCAACCAACAAGGGTACCCGAGTGACCCTGGTGGATACATCAACCAACAAAGGTACCCGAATGACCCTGGTTGCTACATCAACCAACATTGGTACCTGTGCTACCCTGGTGAATACATCGGCCAACATTGGTACCTGAGCGACAGTGGTGGATACATCAACCAACAACGGTACCTGAGAGACCCTGATGGATACATCAACCAACATTGGTACCTGAGCTATCCCAGGGAATACATCAGCCAACATTGGCGGTACCTGGACCACCGTGGTGGATACATCAACTAACAATGGTAGCTGAGCGACCAACACTGGTACCTGAGCGACCGTGGTGGATACATCAACCAACATTGGTACATGAGCGGCCGTGATGGATACATCAACCAACATTGGCACCTGAGCGACCGTGGTGGTTACATCAACCAACATTGGTACCTGAGCGACCGTGGTGGATTATCTTGATGCAAAGACGACAGTCGAACAATCATAACCGATATTGGTAGAGAACATCTAGCATTGGTAATATCGAGAGAAAAGAACCTAAGCCTGACCCATAGAAATGAACCGTAACAGGCCAAAATGCAGTATCGCAGGGGCCTCTTTGATGTTATATTTTATATTCTAGGGGGACACATATCATCTAGAATGGCCTGAATTCTCGATAGTTTCCTTCCGAACTTTTGACTGTCCCTTTGGAAGTTTCCTCTGTTAAGCCTTTAAACGCGTAGGATTTCGTCAAACGAGTGCTAGACCAGAAACCCGTCCAAAAATGAAGAATTTCACGGAAAAACAAATGGTTTTGATGATTAATGACGGTATTTGCTTTGGAATGTCGGATCTGATAGCTATATCCTTATTTTAATAGGGAACACCTGATAAATATTATTGAAATGGCAACCCAGGAGTCATTCACGCCGCGGATGAAACAAATGATGAATACCGGATGAGAAAAGCATTCAAACTTACCGAGTCGCCGACCAAATATCCAGATGAACATTTGCCCAAGATCTCGTCAATCTTTGATAAGTTGTTCTTTGCCGTCTCCTTGAATTTCTTCAGTAATTCAGCCTAGAAAATAGAAAATGAAGTTCACATTCATTGATCTTCTTCGTTGACCATTATTCAACACGACACATTTACCCTACCAGGCCTGGGCATTACGCCCCCTACAAACTTTCTACGCTCTCTCCAGAATGACACAAAAATGAGAGCCGACACTTCATGACTTTGTACTTTATCATATCGGAGTCATTTGGAACCTATTTGCATAATCCTAGTACCAGAGTATCATTGGTAAATTCTAACTGGCGGCCATGTGACGATCAGAAAAAAGCGATATTTTCGTCATTTTTCTTCAAAATTCCTGTTTTTTGTGAGGTAAGTGGACAAAATCCATTTTTTCACATTATATTAATATTTACTAATTTATCATGCATCATGCGAAGAAATCAGGCAAATAAAAAATTGAAAACTATGACCCCAAAAAATCGACAAAATGCTTTTCTTTGAAGCTGATGCCACTGTGACGTCATCATACCAGCCGTCTTAACTTTTTTATTTTCTAATACAGTTTTACCCAAGGGTATAGTATGGTAGTTTCAGCCCAATAGCTCAGTGGGTAAGAGAAATAGTATCCCCCTCCCACGCCAGACCTCAAACTCACATCTGTATGTTATCCCATAATTTCGTAGTAAATTTGAGATGGTTCGAAAAATGACTTGTTGATTTGTCGTGGCAGTAGGTCACGGTTTTCTGCAGACATCAATACGAATGAAAAGTGCAGGAAACAGAGACCCGGTTCAGTATTTCAGCCATATGTATCGAAGGTGTGTGCCACTGGGGTAGACGGCATGCAACGTCACAAGTGCTCTGCGATGTGATACGATCACTCACCTTAGGTACTATCGGACCAAAATTTCTTTCATCTATCTCGTCAAAGTATATTCTGACACAAGGTTCCATTACATCATTCACAACGCCAGCATACATATCCGCTTGAGCCGCCTCCTTCTTGTCTTTTCCTGCCAAACCTGATGATGATCAACTTAAAATAAACTGGGGCAACCAGGACATTGAGGTAATGATAGTCTGATGTATGATGGGTAATGATATACCCGGATGCTTCGTCAGGAGCGCCATCTGTATTCATGGTCTTGTTGGTCAATAAACTCTTTAGTCGGAGAGAAGCTGTCGAGGCCGATTAAAGTAAACAGGTATGGCATATTAAACCTAATATAATCGATCTCCCAAGCCCAATGCATTTCGAGATTCAGACTGTGCATCACTGTTACACGCTGATAAACAGCTTGTGTCACTTACGTCCCTACTCCTCTTGTTCCCCCAAGAAGAGTAGGGACGAAAGTGACAAAAGCTGTTTATCAACGTACACTGCTAATGAAATATTCGAACAAGCGCATGCTCCGTTTCAACAGCTCGCTGTGCAGGTAAATAGTTTATTTCTCGTGCTTTCCTGTTTCTCGACACTCTCCTCCCAACCACCTCACCCCAAGCCACCCCTTCCCCTTCCTTTCCATCTCGTCCTTTGTAAAATGTCTTATGTAACACTTCAGTATTGAGAATGTATATTAGAATGACTTCTTACCAAATTCGTTGGCCAAGTATCTGGCGATGGCGTAGCTCTGGCATAACTTGTCCTTCCCATCAATCTCCAACAGGGGCATCTGTCCGAATGGCATCTCTGCAAGAGAAGACAACTAATTTTTATAGTCATATTTTCCAAGCGGAAAGTGGAGGCAACTATAAACAACAACGTTTCTGATGCCGTTCTGTTCTACTAATAGTTTTTTATTCTCTTGGTTTACTCGAAACCAAGCTTGAAGTTATAGGCCATTCCACAAAGCCGAAAAAATGGTGATGGCCCATCACAATCACTTGATGAATGATGAGGCCTGGTAGTCACCATTTATTGCTGGTAACAAATGGTGGCGAAGTCATTTCATCACAATTTATTAGTGCAGAGCTTTGTCATCACCAATATATGGTGACGGGCATCACCGTTTATTGCTGCTGGTTCCAACTGATCACCATTTATTGGTGAGGCTGTCGTCACCTTTTTGAGAGTGTTTCGACGGTGCCGATTTCAAATTATTATGTAGACGAACTCATTGGCTATGGAGGTCAATACTGGTCGTGAGAGGCGCGAAACGACATCATTGCCCACGTTACGTCGGGTCAAGGTTAGCTTGACATTGTCGGAATGAGCTTTAACATTGTCAATACCGCAAATTAAATAGGAAAATAGGTATCCTAGTTGCATTCAAAATACCGTAAACACAAGCAACTGAAGATAATACTGCAAACTCTGAGCTCCTCCTCGTAAACGTAATTTAACCCTATCTGGCCTGGGATTCTTGGGACGTATCCTGGCCTGGGGAGGCCGAAATGCCCCCCCCCCCCCCCCCCTTTAATTATTTTTCTTACCACTTGAGCTAGAGGGCGGAAACTTACCACAATATACCCTTGGGTCAAGATCTACCAGGAAATGTAAAAAAAATCCAAGATGGCCGCTTTGATGACGTCACAGTGACGTCATTTTCAAAAACAGCATTTTTTGGTCGAATTTTCGTTCGGATTTTCCGATTTTTTTATTTCTGCGATTTCTCTGCAAACACTGCATGATAAATTAGTAAATATTAATCTGATGTGAGATAAAATAGTTTTCGCCCACTTTTCATTGCGGAAAAGCGGAAATTTTGAAGAAATATGACAAAAACATCACTTTTCTGGTACCTCACGTGGCCGCCATCTTGAATTTACCCATGATCCTCTGCTCAGGGGGTTATGCAAATAGGCTCAAAATAACCCCAACATGATAAGCTATAAGGTCAAGGAATTTCAGCTCTTTTTGTCGTTCCGGAGAGAACGCAAAAAGTTTGACAGGGGAGCATTTCGCCGCCCCCCCCCCCCACTCCCCAGGCCAGGTAGGGTTAATGCACGAGCTTAGCCCCTCAATAAATTAAATTGCGTTTACGTGGAGAAGTTAATAGTTTGTAGTTTTATTGAAGATCCCACGTTTGAGCCTAAAACACTATATCACAACTTTGAAGATGTTATTGTCACAGAGTTAAATTGGCATTTGCAAACAGAAGGCATCTTGCAAAAGGCATACATTTTGGGCGCCGAATGGGCCATTTCACAACTGAGGCTAAATCTATGTAGAATTTTCCATGGTGAATAGATCTTGCACCCATTGAACAAACAGTGAGCACGACCTAGTCCAAGTACATGGAATTTGTTTGCTTTCTTCGCAAATGTTAGTTCTTTGTTCGGGGAGTAACTGAGATCATGTCATTGTTAACCGTGTATGATTTTAACCTCAAAATTAGATGGTTTCACGAATGTCATTGAATGGGGTAATTCAAATACACTCGGTTCATCCCATAGAATGGATATAGGAGTCTATCAGTCTGAACACGAGGCCAATTGCCCCTATGGGCTACGTCATTTAGACAAAGCAATCATGTTGGACATGGTGGTGATATTAATGTGGTTAACATATCTCCACATGGCCAGTTTACACAAAGTGTAAACGTCAGCTATTTGGGGTACATGCACGGATAATAGGTTTTGATTGTAAACGTTTAGCCTCACGAGCAAAATTATCTCGGCACACGATGGATGTTAGATACTATTTTCAAACATTTTTGGTTTTACTCACCCAAGGCACCGCAAAGAAAGTTTCATCACAACCCGATCAAAAAATAGGTAATGAGATATTGTCACCACTTATGTCCGTTCGTCCGCATGTCTATCCATTCTTTCCGATGATGTGTAGGCCAAGATCTATACGTCCACCCATTCTAGTGCCTATACCTAAACTGAAATTATTTCTCACTTACTTTGTTTGTGATTTGGCCAGTCGTCGAGAGAGATGCGTATATCTTCATAATCTTTCCCGGCAGCCGCCAACACCAACCGGGCAAGTTCAGCTCTGCCTTTGTACTCGAAATAGTACAGTTTGAAGGTGGACATTGTGAATCCCAAAATGCCAATTCAGACTATGCAGGCCCACCGAGTAGTACTGTCGATCGATGTTCTCTCGAAAAGAACTGGCCTGGATGGAATCCACATGGTGTGTACATTTATGTAAACAGTTCGACGCGTGTTTGACCTAATTGTATTCCGCAAGTAGGGCATATGCACTCAACTGATGAAGTTAAAGAGGACTGAAACCCGAGAGATTGCTCCATTCACAGATCCTATCTCAGCTGATATTCCCAAATCGACACTCGTTTGTATGGATTGGCCACTTTGGCACGCGTCACATCCAACATTCAAAATTCACGCAGCCGCGTCAATCGCCGCCTTCGAATGCATGGTATACATGGTGGTTTTATTTGGCAAAATAACTCAACACGAATAAACATAAACATAAACCTAATTCCAAATATGCGTGAAATGAAAATTGCAAAAACACCTGGCGAATCGGCACATCATACATACAGGATGAACATTATATTTAAGAAGAGCAATTCAGATCATTTTATATGTTTATGGAATTGTTCGCCATGATAATCTCCGTCTTGTAGCTTGATTTATACATAACGGATTAACATCGGGAATTGGTTTAATACATGGCAGTGTGACTATGCGTCACAGGACCTACGAAGTAAGGTAGGCATTAGGACAGGCACTGAGCTCTTGGCAATCCCCCCCCCCCCCTCTCCGCCCCAAGTTGAAATCCTGCCTATATTAAGATGGGCACATGCAGCCCAAGTCAGAATCACCAGAGATTTTTATCAAAAATCACCAGAAATTTTCGATTAAAACAGTATTGAATATTTTGTTGAAGATTAAAAGTGATGGGATTGAATGAATAGTTTACCAGTTACTGTGCTGATGTGAATCTGTGACACACCAACACACTCTGTGGCAGTGATTCTGTGACACACCAACACACTCCGTGGCAGTGATTCTGTATCCCTTAATCAAGGAATCAAAATTTGAAATGACAAGAAAAATTTAGACATAATTACACATGTAATGTTTTTGTTTAAATTATATCCCAGTGTGATATATAGTCAATATTCAAGAAGTACAATCAAAGTTACTTTATCTAGTTAAATTCTACCCAAAGAAAATAAATTAAGACCCTTTAAACATGCCGTCAATGCCAGATGTTGAGTTTTATACAGCTGTAGATCAGGGCTCTGGGTGCATATATCATGTTTCCATACCCTTGATGCACACAACAGCGGCAAAACAAAGCCTCCTTGAACAACCTATCTTTATACAGGAAATTCTTAACCCAGAAATTACCATTCTCTCTCAAAAGAAAACAATTTACGCCAGGAAGGCCTTTTTTATTAAGCTAATTTTGTTAGGTAGGGGCCTACTTAGATTCAATAATTGTCATGAAATTTCTTTGGTTATATCTTAATTGCAACTATGTTTGTTCCTCAAACCTGACATGCTTGAGCTATACATGTATAACACACTTTCATTTGAGAGTCCAGACATTCCACCATTCATGTGAACAAGTTGTACTAAACATGGAATAATTAAATTCACACTACCCATTTCTACAGTATCAGTACTATGTTACTATCTGTAGCAGTTGAAACCCAGTAAAACTTAAACAATTAAAACCAGTAAAGAAATTTGTCTGTTGAATAACAGAAAATATGGTATGGAGATTTGAATGAGTAAACTACTAAACAACTTACACGATACCAACAAAATGTCCCAACACAAGCTGATAAATTCCTTGGGTGGCTTGCAGGATGAATTTGTTTCACCCTCAGTAAATTTTATCATTGTTGCTCACAGGCTAATCTGAAGGATGATACCAGATCTTTCTATGTTCTGCTGAGCTATTGCACCGGCTGACTTAATTGGTTGATGTAGGATATTTCATCATCAGTGGCAATTTGACCTTTTGAAGCCTGCATGATTTGGTCTGTGATGAAATGTTTGGATGTGAAATAGGATACACGTTAAAGGCCACAGTTTACATATATCTATAACAATATACTGAATTGTGTGTATTAAGAATGGCAAGTTGCCTGGTAATAGCAGTGTAGATAAATGCACTAACAAATGATGGAAAATTAGCATTTCCTATTTCATTATCCCAACACGTTTTGTACTGTGTTATAAAGGTTATGTCAAAGAAGCAAAGAAGTTCTATATCGATGTTTAGACTTGGGGTCGCTCAAATAAGATAGGAAACGTGTTGGTGTGAGAATTTGGAAATCGTAGAAAGAATATGTCCAATATGCCAAAATTTCATTCATGGGGTACATGTAATAATAGAACGTCCCGCTTATGATGAAATAAAATACGATGCCCGCTTTGAAATGTTTGCACTCTTGGGTGGTGACATGTCCGCCATGTCAGACAGGGACATTGTGCAGTGTCAAAAGAGCTAAATTTGTTTTGCTATTCTAGAACGTATTGTATATCAGTTAAGATATAAAACGTAATATTGATGAATGTTGTATCTCATAACTCTGATAAGAGTTCACAAGTGTGCACTTGTGAATTGTATTTTGTCTGTAGTTTAATGTTTCCATGTACATGCAGTGAGGTATAAATAAATTCATCGTTTTGCCCCCTTTTTAGTGCACCACAAATACGACTCAATCTGCATTGGGGCATTGAGATTCATGACTACCGTCCAGCACATTTTAAATTCCACATATTCAATTAATTCTATAATCAAAGCCGGTATGAAATCAAGTGTAAGTCAATCAAATTTAATCGTTTAATCTAACATATATATGGTTATAATATTATTGTTCCGACCTGCAATGATATTGCAATATAAATAGACATGTACGATTAGGGTTTCTCGGTCTGAGATTGTAATTCGGACTTGAGTTTCGGGGATCATTGATGAGCGGAAAAATGGTTTGTGATCCAGAAGTGTGTTGTGTGTGTCGATCGGTTAGTTTCGCCTTCAAAAATAGAAAGCTTGTGCTATTTCGAGGACATTTGGTATTTCCGAGAAATACAGTGCGGTAAATAGGTCACTGGTTATTCCGTACAGCCTCTGTCACGATCGTGT
Source organism: Hanleya hanleyi (assembly GCA_036873755.1). Lineage (NCBI taxonomy): Eukaryota > Metazoa > Mollusca > Polyplacophora > Lepidopleurida > Hanleyidae > Hanleya > Hanleya hanleyi. Next base: position 61,566 of record JAVTVY010018862.1, on the reverse strand, counting down.
GTTATGGTGCTTGTGCAATAGTGATAGTGCTATAGCCCGGACGTCTTTAATGCGCGGATGTCGGATAGCACAGTGGTAAATTTAACAGACCTATGACAGAAGGTAAATGTACGTTTCATTACTATGTTTATTGCATCAGCTTGCGCTTTCAGCTTCGGACCTTCATCTATTAGATTAAATTCACTCATTTATCCACTGGTTAAATGGGCCCCGTTTACACAAAGTCTTGACCAGGCTCAAAGTCGCTTAACTTCGCTGATTTTACCAGAACCGGTGTGTCGTGATATGGCGTATCAGGGAACCTTCAAAAGTCACAGTGAAACATACAGCCAAGGGTTCCCGATGGGCAATGACGGTGCACTCGCTGAGCCATCAATAAATAATAAAAAAAGAATTATAAGTGAAATTTTCATCAGAATTCGGTCAGCTCAGAACTTGCTCGTAACAATGCCCTAATGCACGTTCATGCCAAAAATCAAGGTTATAATGTCAACGGTTCTCCTTATTTTGCCGACGAAAGGATTCGGATGGACTGACTGACTGACTGACTGGCTCATTACTGGACAATTTGCGATCTGTAGCCTACTTCGTAGGAATAATTTGTTGGGGTTCATATATCCGTAAATTGGTATTTCTGTATGAATTACACATTACCTCCCAATTTGGAGTTTATCGGGGGAACTGCAGGTGCTCAGTTCGAAAACACACATAGTAAAGTATAGAAAGTGTAGAATTGTTAGTAAAACTGGGGCTGTTCAGCTAGGGAATTTGCCTGTGTATTCGAGAGGGGATTCTATAACATGGCAGTGTGACTATGCGTCACAGGACCTACGAAGTAAGGTAGGCATTAGGACAGGCACTGAGCTCTTGGCAACCCCCCCCCCCCCAGCCCCAAGTTGAAATCCTGCCTATATTAAGATGGGCACATGCAGCCCAAGTCAGAATCACCAGAGATTTTCATCAAAAATCACCAGAAATTTTCGATTAAAACAATATTGAATATTTTGTTGAAGATTAAAAGTGATGGGATTGAATGAATAGTTTACCAGTGCTGATGTGAATCTGTGACACACCAACACACTCTGTGGCAGTGATTCTGTGACACACCAACACACTCCGTGCCAGTGATTCTGTATCCCTTAATCAAGGAATCAAAATTTGAAATGACAAGAAAAATTTAGACACAATTACACATGTAATGTTTTTGTTTAAATTATATCCCAGTGTGATACTTTTCTACAGTATCAGTACTATGTTACTATCTGTAGCGGTTGAAACCCAGTAAAACTTAAACAATTAAAACCAGTAAAGAAATTTGTCTGTTGAATAACAGAAAATATGGTATGGAGATTTGAATGAGTAAACTACTAAACAACTTACATGATACCAACAAAATTTCCCAACACAAGCTGGTAAATTCCTTGGGTGGCTTGCAGGATGGCTTTGTTTCACCCTCAGTAAACTTTTATCATTGTCGCTCACAGGCTAATCTGAAGGATACCACATCTATCTTTGTTCTGCTGGGTTATTGCACAGTCTGACTTAATTGGTTGATGTAGGATATTTCACCAGCAGTGGCAATATGACGCCTGATTTGAAGCCTGATTTGGTCGGTGATGACATGTTTGGATGTGAAATAGGATACACGTTAAAGACCACAGTTACTATCTATAACGATATACTTACTTCTGTGTATTAAGAATGTAATGGTAATGTTGGTAATAGCAGTGAAGATAAATGCACTAACAAATGATGGAAAATTATCATTTCCTATTTCATTATCCCATCACGTTTTGTACTGTGTTATATACAATGTATACAGTGAAACATACAGCCAATGGTTCCCAATGGACATGACAGTGCAGTCGCTGAGCTATCAATAAATAATAAAAAAAATAATTAAAAATCAAATTTTCATCAGAATTCGGTCAGCTCAGAACTTGCTGGTAACAATGCCCTAATGCACGTTCATGCCAAAAATCATGGTTCTAATGTCAATGGTTCTCCTTATTTTGCCGACGAGAGGATTCGGATGGACTGACTGACTCACTCATTACCGGACAATTTGCGATCTGTAGCCTACTTCGTAGGAAAATTTTATACATATTTATGGATTCAAGGCCAGTGCATGGGTGTAAGCATCTATGAATTCTCCAAGCCTGACTGTCTTTCAAATTCAAAATGCGCTCCAACAAATATCCTACCGGGTCTGTTTCTAGAACCCTTATTATTCACTAGCGCTGAATTTGCCCGCCATCGGACATAAGATACTTCATTTCGCCTTTAGCAAGCATGTACTAACCCCATTAAATGTATACGTTCTATCACACATGGCAGTGTGACTAACGTCACAGGACCTACGAAGTACAGTAGGCATTAGGACTCGAACGCGAACTGAACTCTTGGAAATCCCCACCCCCAGTTGAAATCCTGCCTATATTAAGATGGGCACCGCCCAAGTCAGAATCGCCAGTGATTTTCATCAAAAATCACCAGAAATTTTCATCAAAAGTAGGTCAGCTCAGAACTTGTTGGTAACAGTCTCCTAATGCGCCTTCATTCCAAAATAAATAACGATCGCCGATTTAATTTTACAATTTTTTAATTAAAGGAAACAGATTGAATAATATAGGTTCAGTAGATTTCAAGCTTTACGTGTGAAAATACATTTACATCTCTTTAATGGTTTTCAGTGCCCTTGTACAGGATCAAAACAACTTTTTGAATCACATTATTTTCCCAACAATACAACAATTTTTTATATATAGTACTATAGTAGAAAGGTAGCATTTATGTAGTTTACGGTAATTCAACTTAAGACCAACACCATCTATGCACAAGATTCTATGTCATTCTCCTGAGCATAACCGGTACAAAGACGAATAAATAGCGTCTCTACATCACGTTGTTATCTAGATATATGAGACAACACATTTTGGGCATCGGCAATCTGATGAATGTACTATTCCGGTTTTCTTGTTTCACATTATATTCTATGGCGGTTGATCGGTGATTTTCTTCATTGATAAACGTTAAACCACCTCAGCTTCGTTATGGAAACAGCGCTGATTGTTTGAGGGTATATGCAGTACTTAAGATTAACCTCAGGGCCATGTGCCATACAGTGGGACAGGGTATTTTTAGCTGTGGGTAATTTGACCTGAATTTGAAGGCTCAAGCCTTGTGTGGCCAATGTGAAATAGGATACACGTTAAAGGCTACAGTTTACATACACAATGTATATCTATAACAATATACTGAAGTGTTAATTATCAATCTAATTTTAATCAGAATTATTTCAGATCAGAACATGCTGGTAACAATGCCCTAATGCACGTTCATGCCAAAAATCAAGGTTCTAATGTCAATGGTTCTCCTTATTTTGCCGACGAAAGGATTCGAATGGACTGACTGACTCACTCATTACCGGACAATTTGCGATCTGTAGCCTACTTCGTAGGAACATGGCAGTGTGACTATGCGTCACAGGACCTACGAAGTAAGGTAGGCATTAGGACAGGCACTGAGCTCTTGGCAATCCCCCCCCCCCCCCCCCCAGCCCCAAGTTGAAATCCTGCCTATATTAAGATGGGCACATGCAGCCCAAGTCAGAATCACCAGAGATTTTCATCAAAAATCACCAGAAATTTTCGATTAAAACAGTATTGAATATTTTGTTGAAGATTAAAAGTGATGGGATTGAATGAATAGTTTACCAGTTACTGTGCTGATGTGAATCTGTGACACACCAACACACTCCGTGGCAGTGATTCTGTATCCCTTAATCAAGGAATCAAAATTTGAAATGACAAGAAAAATTTAGACATAATTACACAATGTAATGTTTTTGTTTAAATTATATCCCAGTGTGATATATAGTCAATATTCAAGAAGTACAATCAAAGTTACTTTATCAAGTTAAACCCAAAGAAAATAAATTAAGACCCTTTAAACATGCCGTCAATGCCAGATGTTGAGTTTTATACAGCTGTAGATCAGGGCTCTGGGTGCATATATCATGTTTCCATACCCTTAATGCACACAACAGCGGCAAAACAAAGCCTCCTTGAACAACCTATCTTTAGCCTATCTCAAACCTAACATGCTTGAGCTATACATGTATAACACACTTTCATTTGAGAGTCCAGACATTCCACCATTCATGTGAACAAATTGTACTAAACATGGAATAATTAAATTCACACTACCCATTTCTACAGTATCAGTACTATGTTACTATCTGTAGCAGTTGAAACCCAGTAAAACTTAAACAATTAAAACCAGTAAAGAAATTTGTCTGTTGAATAACAGAAAATATGGTATGGAGATTTGAATGAGTAAACTACTAAACAACTTACATGATACCAACAAAATATCCCAACACAAGCTGATAAATTCCTTGGGTGGCTTGCAGGACAGCTTTGTTTCACCCTCAGTAAATGTTATCATTGTTGATCACAGGCTAATCTGAAGGATGATACCAGATCTTTCTATGTTCTGCTGGGTTATTGCTTCATGCTGACTTAATTGGTTGATGTAGGATATTTCATCATCAGTGGCAATTTGACCTAAATTTGAAGCCTGCATGATTTGGTCTGTGATGAAATGTTTGGATGTGAAATAGGATACACGTTAAAGGCCACAGTTTACATATATCTTTAACAATATACTGAATTGTGTGTATTAAGAATGGCAAGTTGCCTGGTAATAGCAGTGTAGATAAATGCACTAACAAATGATGGAAAATTAGCATTTCCTATTTCATAAAAACAATTACGGATGGCATATCCCACCACTGTGTATACAGTGAAACATACAGCCAAGGCTTCCCGATGGGCATGACAGTGTACTCGCTGAGCCATCAATAAATAATAAAAAAATAATTATAAATCAAATTTTAATCAGAATTCGGTCAACTCAGAACTTGCTCGTAACAATGCCCTAATGCACGTTCATGCCAAAAATCAAGGTTCTAATGTCAACGGTTCTCCTTATTTTGCCGACGAAAGGATTCGGATGGACTGACTAACTGACTGACTCATTACCGGACAATTTGCGATCTGTAGCCTACTTCGTAGGAATTAACACGTATAACATTACATGTATACACGTATAACTAATGAAGATATCTTTGAAACCCTCAGTCGCGGGAGCTTTCCGAAGATAGGTAAAACGCACCATGAGATAATCCGTTCTGGCGCGATTGCGTCAATAACTTTAACATGTTTCGCAGTTATATATACTAGCAATGAAATAACCTGCTACGCGGGCATCTATGTCATAATTGTATTGCATATTCACGATAGCGAATAGCGTTCATATGTCTCTCGGTTTGGTGGCCATAATTTACCATTCTGATACAACGGGAAACAGATTGAAAGATCAAAAGTTTAAGTAAATTACAGGTTTTACGTGTGGAAATACATTCGCAGCTCCCAAACGGCGTATCAGATGTTAATCCCATAATATAATAGCTTTTATGTATTTTACGGTAATTCAATTCAATATTAACCATGTGTTGAAGAGTACAATTTGGATGACGACTCTCTATTGAATGTGGAATATGGTGATTGTATTACTGTGTACAGCCTCAGTATACATGTGCTCCACTCCAGGTTCTGCACTAATTTTACATTGTCTATCGTGTATGTACTAATAACATACTAGAAACAACAACATGGGTGTGTCCAGCTTCACCCTCTGGAACCATAATAGTTGTTCAGTCAAACCAGGCTAAGGAGTCCTGCCTATGTAAATAGAAAATATGGACCTTTAGAGCAGGCGGTCTGTTAATATGTTTAATATAACCAGGAAATCCCACAGCAGGGAGATTATGGGGGGGGGGGCTCTTTAAAGGCAATGGGTCGCTTAATAAAGGTGGCCGTTAGAGCAGGTTTGGCTGTATGTCACTCTCGGATCACGACCGTACAATGACGTATACAGTGAGTCTATCGGTTTTGGGAAAACACATTTGGACGAAGGCTGTCCATGTGGGATGAATGTGAAATCTGACGATTAGTTCAGCTGGCGAACTACATAAAATCTCTGAATACAGGTAAACCAAGTTCTGCACTGATTTTATGTAGTCTATCACAAATGCCGTATAAATACAGTTATAATACAGGAAAACTGAATTTGGGCGTGTCCAGCCCCCCGTCCCCAGAAACCAAAATATTTTTATGTCACTCTCCGATGCGAACTTTAGAATGACGTATTTATTGTATCTCTGCATCACGTAGTTATCGAGTTGTAAACGGAGAGATAGACATGGTGGATTGAATGGTATACATCGATCATGCATCTATAGGGCAATAAATAACGCAGGTTAAGTTTTTTAGGGCTGCGATGCTGCTATAAACCAAACTGTTCCATGTTATGCCCGACACTTGAAACTTATAATCTATATAATACATTCTATCAGATATATGTGCTTCAATCGATAGCCTGACAAATGCCAAACTGTGATTACACGTACAGGCGTTTACTCCATCAGACGCCCTCGATGCTCATTCATTAACATCAGATGAGTTACTGATCAAACTGGTCTGTCATCGCAGCTCCCGTATCTATTTTTGCTTAAGCCGGTACTAGGGTCCGTGTGGTTACTTCATAATTTCCACATGAACATCTGTAATAAAAGCGCGACTGAGATATCAAGACTACATATTAGAATCCTCCGTATTCTATTGTGAATGTAAATTGCCGAGTGAGGCTTTCCTGTGGAGTCTTATGGTTGCTTTTTAGACGGTATCAATTTCTCCCACACATATCTCACCAATTTAGCAATTGCCTATAATAATAATCCTCGTGATAATAAGTAATGGTATTGTTAATATTAATACCCAAACCAGTTACAATGCCCTATTTCTTTATAAAAAAAGAGAAGGTCTTTATTACTCTCATCCAGGTTTAGGTTCTTATTGAGGTATAGTGAGGTCTTAATGTCCTTCATATCTAGGCCATCTAATTCTATATCGTTCAAACCTTTGTTGAGTTTACGGTCCTTTATTCTTACAATTTAAACTTTCTTACTACAACTGATGTTCTGAAGAACTGGCATTCTTAACATTTAACTTTTATCGTTGATTCGGTCAAATTAAATTGTTGCGAACTTCAACATTCGTTAAAAAGGTCTTTATTGCTGTCAGCAAATTACGGTAAAACCTTACTTCCGTTAACTACGAGGTTATTATTGTTGTCATCAAGTTGTAGTGACATTCTTTAAGCAGAATGTCCTCATTGCTCTCAAGTGTTATTGAGTTCATAAATTCAGAGGTCATACACTCGTTGTAGTGAGATCTTATATTCTTTAAGTAGACGGTCCTCATTACCATCATCAAGTGTTCTAAAGCCCTAAACTTTCCTGAAATAGAAGGTTCTTTATGCTTTCATCAAGTTGCAGTGAGGTCATACACTCGTTGTAGTGAGACCCTACCTTCTTTAAATAGAAGGTTCTTATTACTCACATCAAGTTGTAGCGAGGTCAAACACTCGTAATGAGTTTCTATAATCGTCGTAGTGTCAGAGCTTCTACATTCGTTGTTGTGTGGTCCTACATTCTCTGAGTAGAAGGTCCTCATTACTGTCACCAAGTATTGTACTTTCCTTTAACTCTATCTGGCCTGGGCTTTTTGGGACCTGTCGTGGCCTGGCGGGGGTGGGGGGGGGGAGCCGAAATGGCACCCCCCCCACCCCTAATTATTTTTCTTAGCCCTTGGGCTAGGGGGCTGAAACTTATCACACTATACCTTTGGGTCAAGCTCTACCAGAAAATGTGATGTGAAATAAAATAGTTTTGGCCCTCTTTTTATCACAGAAAAGCAGAAATTTTGAAGAAATATGACAAGAACATCACTTTTCTGGGACCCCACATGGCAGCCATCTTGAATTTACCCCTGATCCTCTCCTCGGAGGGTCATGCAAATAGGGTCATGCAAAATGACCCCAATATGATAAACTATAAAGTCACGGAGTTTCAGCTCTCTATTTTTTGTCGTTCCGGAGATAGCGCAGAAGGTTTGGTAGGGGAGGCCATTTCGCACCCCCCCCCCCCGCCCCCCAGGCCAGATAGGGTTAATAGAATGCTTTTCTTGCTTTCGTCAATTTGTAGGGAGGTCCAATATCTGTTAATAGAAGGTCTCTATTACTGTTATCAAATTGTTCTGAAGGCATACTTTATCAAATTAGAACGGTTATATTATTGTCACCAAGTCCTGCAAATCCCTACTCTCCTTGAATAGAATGTTCTTTTGCTCTCATAAAGTTGTAGTGAGGTCCTACATTTCGGTAAAGTGAGGTCATACATTCTCTTAGGCATGTTAGGAGAATGTCCTCGGTACTGTTATTATGTCTTGTGTGTCGATCAGTGAATAATATATAGTCTGTCAAGCTTCAGATAGTCTGTCTGTCAAGCTTCACATATCTTATAAAATAATGAAGTATTTCAATAATATAATATCGAACGCCTTATCATATAAACCAGGATCATTTCAACAACACATATGCGACGAGACCGTTATGCAAATTAGCGACATGTGTGATGTCTTGAAGCATAACTATTGTACTACAAGATTGAGAAACACAAACCCAATATTGTCAACAGTACTTTTAATCATCGTTTCGAACGTGGTCCTTGACGTTGATACAACGTGCGTCTAAAATGACGATTATGCACTTTACTTCAGAAGCTTGCCCTCTATATTTCTTCATAACGTAACCATAACATCTAGAAATTTGTGGATGTCTGCAGTATCCATGGGGAAGAAAATGGTTCTTTAGATCTACATTAATTTGAAGTGAAGAAATGTTGCGAATGTTAAGTGACGTCCGTATACCGGTTAATGACAATCTGTTTCAATGTATTAAGACCTGTGTTGTGTTGTCGGTCTTCACATTAAATAGCCCATTATCAGGCTTCATCAGCTTCAGAAATACACTTAGCCTATAGTAACATGTTTATCAAGTTACAATACCTTGACAATAAAAGAGTCCATACATTTACCGCAGTATTTTTGAAGATGTAAGTTGTAAGCTGTGAACAGATGCTTTGTTGGCCATATTTTACACTATGGTGATGATACATGTACAAAAGGAAAGAGATTACATAAAGTAACGTTCAGTACATTTTGACATGTATTCTCAGCCTCCTCCTGGATGTTCAGCAGTTCTTGGGTTGTGGAAACATCGGATTATTTTAAAGATTGATTTAGAATTGGATCGTTGGGTTGAAACTCCTCTGCACCGATATCATATCTGTCAACATAGGGTCTAGAATGGGGGGAGGGGTCGGTGGAATATCATATGCAATTATTTTTCTGTTCTTTTTATTCCCGCTCTTTTTGGAGACCAAAATAGTTCTATGTCACTCTCTCGAGCAAGACCTTTACAATGACATATAAATTATATCATGAATCATGATGTAGAAATAGGCGGTCTATCTATTTTCGTTTTAGGCATGGACAATATCTTTCGAAACTGTGGAGTGCCCTTTTCCCTGTTCCATGAGCTCCAGGTGATAATTTCTCTTTACATCGGCGCGTGAACTGTCATTAAGCACCAACCTTCTGCTGACACCATTTATTCTCTATACTCTAACGAGACAATCAAGAGCGTTTTGTGCTTCAAAATTCACTCTGCGGTCTCTTGCTCAACCAGGCAGCAATTTTGGGTAGGGAGCTGATTTTTTGGCGATGAGCACGCAGATTGGCGTACGGCGAAAGAACCTCTGCGGCATCAGTTTTCATCATGTCTTCTAAGAAGTCTTGTAGAACTAGAAGTGCAAAATCGGCGTAGGTGAGCTGAAAAAAATAGATGGATGAGAAGTTATGCTAAAGAAATACTACACAAGGAATATGTGTAACCCACTGTCGGCTTTTTTATCAGGATATTTACCGTAGTCGCACAGGTACCAGTATTGGTTGATCAAAAGCCGTTGCCGTCATAAACCCTCTGTTACCTTGGACCAGTGTCAAGCGATTCTGATCGTAGTCGGCCAAAATGCTCTAGTTATGCCTGTTAAGCTTTTTTAACCGTCACCCATAATCCTCGATGACGCCACTTGTCTGATCTAAACGTGGACCTATGACAGGGATTCGACAGCTGGTGAGTGAGGGATATTCAATTTCAGCTTATAATCGGCCTCAGCTCCTCAGACAACTTGTCGTATAAGGCGATCAACTGGGTGTGAAAAGGAATAGGACCCCACCAGTAGGGTTCCCTGGTGTAAAAAGGAATAGGACCCTACCAGTAGGGTTCCCTGGTGTAAAAAGGAATAGGACCCTACCAGTAGGGTTCCCTGGTGTAAAAAGGAATAGGACCCCACCAGTAGGGTTCCCGGGTGTGAGAAAGAATAGGACCCAACTGAAATATAGTTGAAAGCGACGTTAAATCATATTCACTCACTCACTCAGCTTATAACAGACTGTGTGCAGTCAGATCCATGTTGTGACTATCCATGGAGCTTCAAATGACATTATGACAGAACGTTGAATACCGACAGTCCAACAGAAAGGGCCGAGCGAAGAGCTTTTCGGGGATATTTGATCATTCGAACAGACTACGGCCAAAACGGTTGGCAATGTTTCCCGGTTTACAGGTCGAATTCTCTACAGATTTCTTGGGAGCTTTTAACGGTCCCTTTGGAATAGTTTCCTCTGTTTAGCATTAAAACACGTGGGATTCCGCCAAGTGAAGCCTAGGCCGGAAACCCTTTGCAAAATGAAGAATTTGACGGCAAACCATATGGTTTGATGATTAATAACGGTATTTGCTTGTGGAATGTCAGACCTGATACCCATTTCCTTATTTTATTACAGATAGTATTTCAACATTCGCGTCACGAATGAAATAAATGATGAATACGGGATAATAAGAACATTCAAACTTACCGAGTCACCGACTAAATATCCAGATGGACACTTGCCCAAGATCTCGTCAATCTTTGATAAATAGTTCTTTGCCGTCTCGTCCTTGAATTTCTTCAGTAATTCAGCCTGAAAAGTCGGAAAAGAAGTTTATATTATATGACCTTCAATATTTAACACGATAACACGTTAACCCACCTGGCCCATCACATCATCACTCATAATGAAACCAGGTCATCATACTCTCGAGCACGACGTGCACTAGTGTTCCCTCCAGTTTTAGCCGATACTGATATGACCCATTTGTCCCGGGATATTTCAACGCCCAGTCACATTTCCACAAGCAAACTCACTGCCTCTGTATGTTATCCCATAACTTCATAGTAAATTTGACATGATATAAGAAAGAAAGTAGGTCACGGTCCTACTACAGTTTCTCTCTGGCAGGAAATTAACCTATGTTTATGTATATTATGAGTGTTTGTTTATATATATTATGAATTTTTTTTAATTTGTTGCTAATGCTGTTATGTTAATTAGGTCTGTGGGTTATGCACGCGGCAATTCTTTTATGGACGTGGGCTGAATATTGAATGACAGACTGGTGATATCGACAAACATGAATCCAAATGATAGTGCCGTAAATAAAGACCCGGTTCAAATTTTCAGCTAGATGTATCGAAGATGGGTACCTCTGGGGGAGAAGGGGTGCCCCCCCTCCCCCCTTCGCCCAACGCTCCCCCTACCAACCTCTCACCTGCGCCGCGATTTAATACGACCACTCAAATGTCTCGCGCGTCAAACATTGTACCAATATTACCTTACGTGTTTCATCCTTTTCATCAAAGTATATTGTTACACAAGGTGCGTATACATCGTCCACAACCCCAATATACATATCCGCCTGGGCTCTCTGTATCTTGTCTTTCCCCGCCAAACCTGTTAATGGGGAACAGGTTCATATAAACAGAGTACATCAAATTAGAAGAAAGTGAAACTCCGGGGCAATCAGGTCATTGAGGTAATGATAACTCTCTGATGTATAACGGGTTATGAAATACCCGGATGTTTCCTGGTAGGAGCGCCATCTGTATTCGTGGTAATGCTGGTCGGAGAGTACCAGCTGGGTCCGATTAAAATAAACAATCGTGTCATGTTAAATCCAACATCATAGACCTCTCAAGCTCAATACCGCGTTTTGAGGTGATTTCGAAATTCAGACTGCATATCATTGATAGTGAAATATCCAAACAAGCACAAGCACCGTTATTTCCCAATCTGAGTAAACATATAGATGTTAAAAATAAATCGTTAGTATACCATCGCGGTTTGCTGAGGTTGAACATTACCCTCCACCTATAGAAATACGCAAGCGCATATTGCTTGATTCGAATTTCGAATACATGTAGGCCAAAGCGCAAAACTTTTCTATTGAGAACGTTTTACGCTCTGACATTTTCAACAGAGACACCATGCGCAAGACATGAGAACCGAACTAGGTCAGTCCTGTTGGCACCAAGGACAATCTCATTAATCGGGTATATTCCCAGGCGGCAGCACTATACCGGTCGATACTTCATGTAGGAGCTATTGTCCTTTGTCTTTGTGTCGTTGAAAAGGCACAGGTCTGGACACATTGTTGTCCCCAGACTTGGCTATTGTATGCATTGTCTTGTGATTCTTACATAAAGTATGAACCTGCTAAGACAAGTGATACAAAGGTTCATAAATGAATATCCGGGCAAGTGATACTTTCGTTATTCCATTTATGTCCATGAAAAATTGTTGTGGTTTACTGATAATAAAATGTATATAAGATTGAACAATATCAGAGGAGTAAAATTTAATATGTTACCCCACCTGGTCATTCGTCAGATGGACCGGCGCCGTCTCAGCTACGAAGATTTGAAACGGATGATGACAGCTGTTTTTAGAGCCCAATTTTATTGATCGTTGAAAATGTCAGCAATTGTCGGCTTCTGTCACTCCACTCACGAAGTGGCAGGCCCATCGCGCATTGAAATGCTACTCAAGCTAGCCAAAGCATAAGGTCAGGTTGACACCAAATTCTAGGCCTCAAAGATCCCCACATTTTAGCCCAATTCATCAATAAGACGGTTTGGGAGTAGAATGTCTCTTTTATTGTGCGAAGTCCAGATTTGAGAAATTCGGCAAAATCAATGCTTCAGATACATTCACGACGGCGATGTGAATTTCAAACAAGTTGGTAATCACATTACTGGCAAGATGGCAACCATTCGCAACTGGTGACGATAGATTTAACTTAATTGGCTGACGCACTTAATGTAGCGTTTATTTTGAAAGATTTCCAGGTATACCTGCTGAAAGTAGATGCAACATGCGAGCCGAAACTATCTTAGCCACCATTATTCTCGAACTGTTCGAGTATTGATTGGTCCGCGCACGCACATCTCCAGAACACTTAGTGAAGCGCTATACTTAACCGGGCGAAAATTGGCGGCAACGAGGGGCCCATCTTGAATGGCACGACCACACGTCCCCTAACATCGGCTTGAGCGGTATTAGGTACAAATACTTATGAACGATGATAAAATAGCTCTATCAAGTCTATTTGACCGCCAGATAAAACAAACGGCCCAAAGGAGAGAATATTTATAGAATGCAAGTTCTTATTCAGAACAAATATCTGTGTGGCCCGACACCGACCAAGCGCTTCATTCTCCACCAAATTTTAACATATCCCTTTCTGACGTTGTGTTAAGACCCCCCGCTCCCCCACCCACATCCGACCCTTTTCCCCTCCCTCTCGTTCATGTAAAAAGTCGTATGTGTCACTTCAGCTTTGAGAGTGTATATTAGAATGACTTCTTACCAAATTCGTTGGCCAAGTATCTGGCGATGGCGTAGCTCTGGCATAACTTCTCCTTCCCGTCAATCTCTAGCAGGGGCATCTGTCCGAATGGCATCTCTGCAACAGAAGACAATTAATTCTGATAGCCTTATTTTCCAAACGGGGTTTCGATTCCAAACGTAATCGAACGTTTTGAGTGGAAGTAATATTGTTCGCAAAGTGGAGGCAGTCTTGAACAACTGTATTTCTATTCTATCCACCTAGTGTACAGATCCACCTACACTTGATTTGAAGGAAACTATACATCATATTTAGACCTATATTTCTACAAAAATGAAACGGGCCTTCTCTCGTCGACTTTACCACGAGAGAAATGATTACAATTTCGACGTCGTAAATTTTTCCCTTCCGGAAAGTAATATTACGTGGGACGTGAATATGGTGTATATATAAAACGCCTAGTAGCATTGGCTAGATCCGATGTGAAATGAGATGATTTTAATCAACGTCACAAAACATTATTTCAGAAAATTATGGAACAGGGCTATACCACCAAGCGCCTCCACTCAAAGTTTCTCAAATTTGGCGATATACATCGCATGCTGATAGCAAAATACGAGCGTAGCGTGCAAGATCTACGGCGCTACGTTTCGTAACTTGTGTCTAATTCCACTTAACCCGGAGCTAGAGGTCATATGAACCCATGCATTTCAAGATCCTCATGGTGTTCATATGAACAATCACAATCAAAGCGTGACTGAGATACATCATTCTCTAGATAACGGCTCCACATCGTAAATCATATGGATTAAGAATACTGATCAGCGATACGGATTTGATATTTTTTTAAAAATCGACATGATAACTTGTTGGCATCATTGAAAACTGCTGACCGCTTCTCTCTAGCAGGAAAATAGCCTATGTTTATGTATACATCAGGTTTTTTTCAATTATTTTGTGATAAAGCTGTTATAGGATTAAGTCTTTGGATCATTGACGCAGAAATCCTTCAATGGACGAGGGCTGAATATTGAATGACAGACCAAACGCGTGTATTCTAATATGATTTATTTTTACTAGTAATTGGTTGTTGAAAATAATTTTGCCTCCTGGTTTATTCGAAACAAGGCTTGCGATTTATGTGCTTTTGAAGTTAAAGGGCATTACAGATTTCAAATTATTGGATCGAAAGTCTTATTAACGGATGGTATTCGTGCTATGATTATGAAGGCCAGTACCGTCGTACCGAGCTTGAACTCTTTAGCCTTGAAATTCGGAAAACGATGTCGGGTCAAAGTTAGGCAAAGGGGAATGCTTTGACATTGTTAATACCACCAAAAAAAAGAAAATAGGTATACCAGTGGCATCAAAAATACCAAAACCCCAAACAACCAAGATGAGAAGAAAAGGTTCATTAACTAACCTCAGAGAAACCTCACATGGGTGATGACGTCGTTTCGCGCCTTTTGTGGCGAGAGATTTCGATCTCGGGACTGTGCGGTTGGAATTTTCCGCTATGGGGGGCGCGTGTGCCATTTCACAGCTGAGGCTAAATTTATGTAGAATTTTCTAGAGTGAATAGATTTTGCACCCACCGAACAAACAGTGTGCGGGACCTAGTCCCAGTATCTGGTACTTGTTTGCTTTCCTCGCAAAGGTTAACTCTTTGTCACTGAGGTCATGTTTTCTGTCTATGAATTTACCCTCACAATTAGATGCTTTCATGAATATCATTGAATTGGGGTAAATCAACTACATACGGTATAGCCCTGAGACTATGGACATGGGCCGATCAGTCTAAACACGATCCTAATTGACATTATGGGATAATTCATTGTGATATATAAATGTGCCTTCATGTATACAGCTATGGGAGCTGTTTCATTATGGTCATCGGAGGGGTACTGTATGTTCGCTCTCAAGACTGCTGGTCTAAATCTCCTCTGTTTGTGGGAGACCCGTTAGCCGAGAGGTTTAGTTCGCCGACGCATAGTGCTGGCGGTTGGGGGCCTTACTCTGGTGGTCGCTGGTTCGAATCCCGCATGTGACCAATATTCTGCACTAGAATATGTGCTAAACCAAGACAGCGTAATCCTAAACTAACGCAAATACTGTTTTATAGAAATCTGTCATCTTAGACATGATGGTGATATCTCCACATGGCCAGAAAAAAGGAGTTTAAACATCAGACATCAGGTGATTTTAACCATAACATTCCTGGCACACTAGAAATACTATGTTCGTTTAATTTTCTATTATTTAACAGTTTCGGTTGTAGTCACTTCAGTCTCTAAATATCATTTCATTACATCTATAATCCTGATCTAAGTGTTTTGGCCTCCAATCGGCACTATTCCTAGGCGTACCAAACTTATATCACAAATGTATGAGGTCACAGAGTGGAAGGTCGTTAATTCTGGCATCACATTGTATGCTGTTACTGAGTTACAGTGAGGTCCTACAGTGACCCGTTACGAAAATGAAATGTGTTTATTTTAAAGTCCAACTTCAGTTAGGAGATCCCACCACCATGACGTCAAATGTTATCTCCTAATTGGTATATGTTAGCTGTATATGGTGTAATTAGATATTCATTCATTAGGCGCCTTGTGTTTTTGTTGTATTCAATACCGCTCAAGCCGGTGCTGAGGGCCGTGTGACCATGTCATTCAATATGTCCACACGAAGAGCTACAATATAAGTGTGGCTGAAATATAAGTCATCACAGGGATCAATTTTGGTTCTTCTGATGTTTTTAGAAACTTGCAGTCAGTATATTTGTGTGTTGGGTCATATGACTGCTTATGATTACTTCGGTATCGTTTTCCATAACCCTTTTATTTCTTGGTTTCTTCTTTCTTCTTATTCTTATTCCGCTTCTTCTTTTTCCCACTTTTTATTTTCTGTCAGATAGTCAATCGACTTCAATTTTGTTGTACATATTTCCTCTTTTTAGGGGAAGACATATTGTTTTCTCAGCTCTGTCCGAAATAGGGAACTATTTTTTTTCCTGCAATTTCCCTTATATGCAAATTGTTCTTTTGTTCGTTACATTCCGTCGGATAGCTTACTAATGCCTTCGTCAGTCAACTTCAAATTTGTTGTACATATTGCACCTGTCTATGGAAAGACAATTATTGTTTTTCAGCCCAGTCTGAAACGGGGATGTATTTTCAGCTACAATTTCTCTTTTATGCAAATTTTCCATGTGGACTTAGGGTTAAATGGTTGTCTCTGTTGGGCTACCGATTTCCATCTTTTCATTTGCATAGATAGCACATCAGTGATATTGGTCCACATCTATAACTCAGTAAGATCACTGTTTGGGGTCAAAACAGTGACTGACCATTGGCTCAATGTATGACCTCTGAAGCCATTTGCATCTAAAGTATATTCAGTGCATGGTTTACAGCCATGGCTCAGTATCACTCACTACGTCATATGACGTCTACTTCGATTATGGTCATATAAAGGACCTATAACATGTATATTTTCTCTCACAGATGAATTAACTTTCACAGAGTAAAATGCTTTGCAGATTTTAATACCACTGATTAGATGATTAAATATGCCTTGCAGATTTTAATACCACTGATAAGCAGATATGATATATCATAGTCCGATATGAATGTTTTGACTTTGATCTCCTCATTCTGCCCCCAAAATGTTATTTCCAGACAATAAGATGAAAAATTTGGTTGATCGTATAAGGAATTTAGGGGAGATCAGTGGCACAGAGTCAGCACTAATAGCCTTACAGATTTTAAAACCAGGTGAGATATGAATGTTTGAGTTCAACCATCTCATTTTACCCGCATAATTTAGTTTTCAGTAGTGCTGAAACCGTTCGTACTGATGTTGTTGTGACACTCTTAGCCATCACACCAGCTGTAATGCACATAGCCTAAAAATATGAAAATCGATTAGTATGGGCTACTTTTAAACCCAAGATTATATTGATTAACGGCCTGCTCGAAAAATACAACGAATAACAAGATACCGAATAAAGAAAACCTGACTGTGCGCTATAGGCGTTCTTTCCGATGAGATGTAGGCCTACATTACGTTCACCCATGCTGGTGCCTACACCAAACCCGAAATTATTTCTGACTTACTTTGTTTGTGATTTGGCCAGTCGTCGAGAGAGATGCGGATATCTTCATAATCTTTCTCGGCAGCTACCAACACCAACCGGGCAAGTTCGGCCCTGCCTTTGTACTCGAAATAGTAGAGTTTGAAGGTGGACATTGTGAATCTCAAGATGCCGGTTCAGCCTGTGTACGCACCGAGTGGTACTGTCGATCGATGTTACCTCGGGAAGAACTGGACTGGATGGAATCCACAGGGTGTGCACATTTATGTGTACAGAGCGACGCGTGTATGACCTAACTGGACTCGGCAAGTAGGGCACACGCACTAAACTGCTGGGATTATTATACAGCACGCTGCACTGAAGTCGGGGACGTTGGTCGATTCATAGATTTTCTTCTCATCTGAAATTCTCAGACAGACACTTTGACAGACACTTCCTACGGCTTGACCTCATTAAGCAGTAGTGAGCCTCAGAAACGACATTCAATATTCAGCCGCGTCCGTCAATGGCCGGTGTGATGGATAAGAATGTCCTGGTGATTAGTGTCCCTTTTCATATCATTTTCTATTGCAAAAAAGGACGGAAAAATGGCCGAGCTGGGTTAGAAGATAGGGGCCGGGCCGGACCGGACATTCTTAGCCGCCACACCGGGCTTCAAATCCATGATATAGGAATAGAAAAGAGGGGTAAATCTGGTATTGACTCAACACAAATATTGTGAATATGACAGACACTGTTTGAACGTGTTTAAGTAAACGCAGATTCTAATGATCATCTTCAGGCAGCTTAAGGATAATGACCCCTCCTGCACACACTTTTACACATTTACACACTCTAGAATTTGTCTTTACACAGCTAACAGTATGCCTCATAGCCATAGTAATGTTCTTGAACGCATTTCTTAAGGATTCCAAATATATAGATTTGTTCACTGTAAACCTATATATTGTGAAGATATTCGGATTTAAAAAAGTAAAAAATTAATTTAATTAAAATTTTTGGAATGATGTTCTCAAAAAAGCATTAAGCTGATCGTAACTTACCTCATTATTTCCTGTAGAAAACAACATTCACAGTTCTGAACTTTGTAGTTGAATTAATTATCAAAGTACCAAAATTCACAAAACCGATGTAAGTTACAATGAGTTGAATACTTTTTTGAAAATAGCCATTTAAAAAAGAAGGTTAATTAGAATATCTCCAGAACCTAAAGATCTACAGCGAACACATTTATATGTTTGGAATCCTTAACGAATGCCCTCTCAACAAATAAATACATTACCACAGCCATAGGTCATACTATACTCTTGCACCCGTCGTCCGCAATCGAAATAATTCGAAAGGCCCTTTTCGTACTACAGTTAGCATCAATTCCAAATATTCGTAAAACGAAAATAAAAAAAATAATAATAATAATAAATATTAAAAAAAATAAAAACATGTGACGAATCCGTACATCATTGTACACACAGGATGAGTATTAAGTTTACGATCCATTGTGATCAACTTATATGTTTTCGGAATTGTTCGCAATGATAATCTTCATGTTGTAGCTTGATTTATGCGTAACCGATTCAACATTAAATTCGAGAATTTGTTTAATAGAATTTGGGGGATCATATACCGGTAAATTGGTATTTTTATATCCATTACACATAACATCGCAATTTGGATTTCAACTCGGGGACTGTTCTCATCAGTCTTAATTGCACATATTAACGTATAGAAAGTGTAGAATTTTTAGTAAACCTGGGACTCGTCATCTAATAAATATGCCAAGCCAAGAGGAGATGTATAAATAATAGGGGTCCGTGCGTGCGTGCCTGGGAACGTCCGTCCGTCCGACTTCCGGACAATAACTTTTCAAAAAACGGAACAGATTCTTTTCAAATTTGGTATGTGGGTACCTCGCCTCAAGATCTCACTTGGGATTGTTTTTCACCCTGATCCACATATAGGTGGCGCCACCTGGGGGCCGAGTTAAAATTTCGTTTCCGGACGATAACTTTTGAAAAACTGAACGGATTCTTTTCAAATTTGGTATGTGGGTACCTTGCCTCAAGATCTTGCTTCGGATTGTTTTTCGCACCGATCCGCCTTTAGGTGGCGCCACCTAGAGGCAAAGTTTAAATTTCGTTTCAGGACATCTTTTGAAAATCTGACCGGATTCTTTCCAAATTTGGTATGTGGGTGCCTTGCCTCAAGATCTCGCTTGGAATTGTTTCCAAGCCGATCCACATATAGGTGATGCCACCTGTGGGCCAGGTTAAAGGACAATAATTAGTTTCTGGACAATAATTTCCGAAAATCTGACCGGATTAGGACAAATTCGGTAATTGTGGGTATCTTGCCCCTGGATCTCCCTTGGGCTTGCTCTCCATGCCAGGCACTGAACGTTACGGTTCCAAGCCAAATCAATCGTTTCAACGTCGGTGGACTTCAACCGCTCGGGTTTTCAAGTTTTTTTAAATGTTTTTTTTTTCAACAGTAGAAAAAGCCCTCAAGCCGGTGCTAGGGGCCGTGTGGTCATGCCATTCAATATGTCCACATGAACAGCTACAATACAAGCGTGGTTGGGATACGAATCATCACAGGCATCTTGTGATGTCTTTAGAAATATGCAGTCAGTATATTTGTCTGTGGGGGTCATATGACTTCTTGTCGGTATGTCGGTATCGTTTTTCACCACCCTTTTAATGTTGTGTTCAATTTGGTTTCAAGTTTCAAAATCGCTCCACCCATATCCTCCCCTGCCCGTTTCTACAACCCTTATTATTCAGTAGCTCTGAAATTGCGGCTGTGTGGTCCTGATACATCGCATATTCACAGCGTTGATTTCTCTACAGCTTTGGTAGCCATATTGTACAATGCTGTACACCAGGAAGCAGATCAAGAGATGAAATTTTCAGTAAAATGTAGGCTTATTAGCTATAGGTGTGAAAATGCGTTCGATTCTCCCAAATGACCGTTCTTAACCCGAAAATACATCTATGATACTCTCATGCACGAGAGCTCTCCGAAGAGGTATATATCGCATCTGTACGTTGAGTGGTTCTTGAGTTCATGTGGCATATTTCATGAGGCATATTTGATGTTATTTCGAAGATCATTTGGTCATAAATGGGTGAGTGAGTGAGTGAGTTAGGGTTTAACGTCGCGTTCAGCACTATTTCGTCCATATAGCGACGATATAACTAACTACGATGATTAGATGGATTAACACTATCCGTATGTATACTTTCCCTGCATAACTCTGTTTTTCGCAGTCCAGCTTACCGCTTGGCCCCTTTTGACAGCAACAGATTCCTTTCACAGCCCAAAATACTAATAGGCCCTATTTCACAGAAACATAAATTTCGCAGCCCATCGTAGGCTTCTGTTGATTGCAGCAGTTTCGTTTCACAACCCAAAGTACTAATAGATCCTATTTCACAGCAACATATAAACACAGCCCATAGTATTAATAGGCTTCTGTTGATTGCAATAGATTCATTTCTTAGCCCAGCAGAGAATTTTAAGAAACAGGTGGGGAGTTTGTTGATGATATCCATAGAGAGATCTAGGGATGCAAGATCTATGGCGTTACGTTTCGTAACTTGTGTCTAATTCCGCTTGACCCGGGGCTAGGGGCCGTATGAACCCATGTACTTCAAGATCCTCATGATGCGCATATGAACAGTCACAATCAAAGCGTGACTGAGATACATTAGT
Source organism: Hanleya hanleyi (assembly GCA_036873755.1). Classification (NCBI taxonomy): domain Eukaryota; kingdom Metazoa; phylum Mollusca; class Polyplacophora; order Lepidopleurida; family Hanleyidae; genus Hanleya; species Hanleya hanleyi. Next base: position 40,067 of record JAVTVY010018862.1, on the reverse strand, counting down.
CTCTAGATAACGTCTTTACAACGATTATTATGGATTAAGAATACTGATCAGCGATACGGATTTTATATTTTTGGAACATCATGATGTCTTGTCGGCATCACTGAAAACTGTTGACCGCTTCTCTCTTGCAGGAAACTAGCCCATGTTTATGTATACTATGATTGTCTTTTTGAATTTGGTGCTAATACTGTTATATGGATATGGAATTGGTCTTTGGATTATGGACGCGGATATTCTTTAATGGACGACGGCTGAATTATGAATGACGGACTAGACGCTTGTATTCATAGGGTACCGTTTCACATAGCCAACATATTTTATGATATTGGTGATGCTTGTTAGACAAACGAAGAACTGTTGCTGGATATGGTGAACGAACATGCCCCACAAAACTGTAAATATCCCAGGAGATATCCTCATCCTTACATGAACAGTGAGATGAGGAGGGAAATATTTATGAAGAAAGTGCTACAACAAATCTATGTCTGCAAACACCCGAGAAACATATCGAAAGCAAAGGAATTTACTTACAAATCTTCTTAGAGGACAGTCCATGCGTCTCTATTTCAAGGAGAGCTGTATTGATGGACCAAAATCAAAAGATTTTTGGTCAATTATTAAGCCTTTTCTTTCAAAAACTGGAAAAGATAAAAATATATTACTCTTAGAAGACAACGAGATTATTACTGATCAGCAACATGTTTGTGAAATATTTAATGATTACCATGTCAAAATTGCTGGAAATATTGGTGTGGTCCAGGATATACCGGTAGCTGATGATCACCCAAGGTTTCAGTCTATTGCTGAAAATGCTCCTTCTGATGGCTACGCCCATTTTAATTTCGAAATCTTAAACCCAACCCAGGTCAGAAATGTTAAGGGCAATATGAAGGTCAGAAAGGCTATTGGTGTCAACACGGTCGCACATAAACTTATTATAGCCGGATCCTCTGTTCTACGTTTCCCCCTTTGGGACTTTTTCAGCGGATGTATTTGTCCGATATTTGCCACCCTAACAGGCACAGGTCATTCCTGTTTTCAAGAAATCATGTAATATGGATAAAACAAATTTTAGACCTATGAGTATTCTTCCATCTGTATCCAAAATATTTGAAAAACTTATCTCTTTACAAATCAGCTCTCATTTTCAAACTATTTTGCAATATTTTTATCGGCTATTAGGGCTGTTTATGGGTGACAGGATCTTCTTAACCCTACCAGGCATGGGGAGGGGGCATTATGCCCCCCACTCTACCAAAAACATTTCTCCCTATCTCCGAAACGACAAAAACTGAACAGCCGTCACTCCCAAAGTTTGGGGTAATTTTGAGCCTATTTGCCCAACCTCTGAGCAGAGGATCATGGGTAAATTGAAAATGGCGGCCTTGTGGGGTACCTGGAAAGTAACGTTTTCGTCGTTTTTCTTTAAAATTTCTCCTTTTCTGCGAGGAAAAGTGGGCAAAAACTGTTTTCCACATCAGCTTATCATGCAGTATCTGCGAAGAAATAACTTTAAAAAAAAATCGGAAAGTCTGTCTGAAGAATGCCTTTTTTGAAAATGACGTGACTGTAACGTCATCAATACGGCCATCTTGGGATTTTTATTTTGCATTTTCCGGTAGAGCGTGACCCAAGCGTATAGTTCTGGTAGGTTTTAGCCTCCTACCTCAAGGGGTAAGAAAAATATTTAGGCGAGGAGTGGGGGGGGGGGGGGGGCAAAATTGCCTCTCCACAGATCAGAACAGGTCCTAAAAAGCCCAGGCCAGATATGGTTAAGCTAGACAAACACTGGCGTGTGGTAGTAGATAATGCTCATTATGTTGATGCTGTAATTATGGACTTATTTAAAGCGTTTTACTGCCTATCACATAGTTTTATTTTAGAAAAGTTGAGAGCATATATCTCAGGTCTCCTGTACATTTACGAGCACCACATAAGCGATCGTAAACAATGTGTTAAAACTTGGCAGTTGTTACATGTTATGAAGGGATTGTCTCAAGGGTCTATTTTAGGCCTTCTTTTATTCAACATCTTTTCAAATGATATTTTTAACTTTGTTGATGGCAATACTATCTCACGGTCCCATAATAATCTCAATATTATGGTAAAAGATATCCAAGATGACAGTGAAAATTTTGATTGATTGGTTTCATGTAAATGGCATGCAGGCTCATTCTGGTAGATTGCAAACAATGAATGTTGGAAAAACAAACCCAAAGATGTGTGTGATTTCATTAATATTAACAGTTAGATAATTAGGTTCCAAGAGAGTGCAAAGTTGTTGGGCGTAAAGTTTGACTATCTCCTAAATTTCGTCTCTTTCATATCTTCCGTGTGTAGGAAAGCCGGTTAAATACAATGAAATGATCCCAATGAAATGAAATTTAAGCACATTCTAGCATGGGAGTCTCAGTAAACGATGTTAGTTAACAAATTAAGCTTGGAATAGAATATGGTGTACTTGTGCCATACTTTCGGGTGGATATACCGGTAGTCGAAATACAACAGCTGCTAAAATAGCAAGTGTCAGATCCGAAATGTAATAGTCAGCCGTCGTCCATAAAAGATTATCCGAATTTCTAATTCATGCTACTATCTCTTGAAAAAAATTCGGAGGTAATTAACTAATGTGAATAATTTTGAACAATTTCGTGTGTTAAAGAGCGAAAGCAACTAAATGTTCTCGTCATCTACCAATGTTAAGCCTCTCGTTTACAAATGTTTATTCGTTTGAAGTTTAATTATTGGATACCGGTACTACGTTTTGTTTATGGCGACTGGGAAGAATAACTAGAGAAGTCAAAACTTACCTCCTTAGACTGAAGCTTTTGAAATTTTACACAGCAAATCACCAAAATATAATTATACAGAAACGAAATTTTTCTTATTCTCTTAAATAAGAAAATTTCTTATATGTACGTGGTCGAACTACTACATAGGGCAACAAGTCTTTTAGATTTCAGGTCACGCAGATCTGGAATGGCAGCATAGGCGTAGGCAGCGGGAGGACAGATTTATCTCTACCCCCAGGGTCTAAACCTGCGGGGATTGAGGTGGGGGGGGGGGGACTGGACTGGACGTTGATTGCTGCTGTAATATAGTTTCTACTCAGTGAAGCGTGGAAATTATGTAAATACCATCACTATTTCAAGCTCCAGCTACAATATTTCATCGTTAATGTCAACAAATTTGTCTCTCAAGGCACGTTCATAAGTATAACAGTGGTCCAATAATGCTTCAGATCACGGAAAATGAAAACTAGAATTCATTATATTTGAGAGGGGAGAGGCATGCCCCGGGAACCCCCTAGCCGGGCGACCTTTGGCGCGTAGATCTGCTATGACATACCGCCACCACATGTCAAATCAGCTTCCTATGCCACTGGACATGCCAAACGACTTCACGAGGATTGAAAATTTCATAGACTTCCGCAGACTACTAAAGAGCCGGTGTGGCCGGAGCTGCAAATGTGTAATGTCTAGGAGATTTGCTTCTTAATTATATGTAGACAAGTATTTTTGTTCTAGTTCCAGTCTTACATGTACTAATTTTTAATTGTGTATAGTCAGATAAAACCTTAATTCTCTCTCTCTCTCTCTCTCTCTCTCTCTCTCGTCTCAATCTTACATGTACTAAATTTAATTTGTGTATAATCAGATATAAAGTGCTTGTAAGTTATATGTACACATGTGTTTATCGTTTCTAGTCTAGTTCTTACATATACTAATTTTAAATTATTCCTACGAAGTAGGCTCTCATTTGCAAATTGTCCGGTAATGAGTGAGTGAGTGAGTCAGTCAGTCAGTCAGTCAGTCAGACAGAAAGCCCATCCGAATCCTTTCTCCGGCAAAATAAGGAGAATCGTTGACATTAGAACCTTGATTTTTGGCACGAACGTGCATTAGGGGAATGTTACCAGCAAGTTCTGAGCTGACCTACTTTGGTCACCTATAAACCTCGAAATTGGCAAAAAACATGTCCTATAATGCATTCTAAGACCATGGAAATGCGCTTAATCAGGTCATTGTCAGTGTGACCTGACCTAATTGGGTCAAGGCCAATGTGACCTACTTTCTGATCCAATTTCTGATCTAATTAGTGTACCTAGAAACCTCGATTGTCAGTCTTGAGTCAAGGTACACACATAAATTATATCAAACCCTACTTCGTAGGTCCTGTGAAATTAGTTACACTGCCAAGTGTATAATAAGCTACTATAAACCAAGCTATTAAAATGTTACATGTACACTTGACTGTATATATGTGCTTCTGATTACAGGGCGAGAATAATCTGCAGAGATATTAAGATATCATTTCCATTGTGCGAATAAATATCCTGGTTTTGATAATCACCTCGGTTACAATTTGGATTGGCTTTGGATTATGGTCGCGGAAATTCTTTAATGGACAAACGGCTGACTATTGAATGACGGACTAGACGCTTGTAAAATGAGTTATAATAATAACCCTCGTGATAACCAATGATTAATGGTATTGTTAGTATTATTACTGTCATCAGATGGAAAACATTATTACCGTACTTTATAAAAAGAGCAGGTTTTATTATTATGCCTCTTGATGTCATCAAGTTGTAGCGAGGTCTTGGTCATCTAATTGCATTTCGGTCTAACCGTCGTGTAGTATGAGGTCTTTATTTCTTACATTGAGTTGTATTACTGTGCGATTTTCTAAACTTTCTTATTACAACTGGTGTTGTGAATAACTTTATACTCTAAACAGTTTACCCTCATTTCACTGTGATGCATTTTTGTCATCTTACGATGACACAACTCAATTAAGTCAGATGGTTTGACGAAGCTATTCCATTATTAAATATTCACTATCTGCATCGTGTTTCTCAAGACTGTGTTTGTGACTGTGTGGTCTCGCCGCTCAAGGTTTTCACATGAACAACTACACAAAACTGTGGTTACAGAACATCACAAGAGTCTATATTGATCTTCTGGCCATCGTCCAATACAATGTAGTCGGCATAAAGCCTGTGGGATCACATGACCACTTGCCAGGTTCGCCGGTGTGAAGGTTGAACAATTATGCCCGATGTCCGGATCCTATCTTATAACTCAGCTATGACATTTTTCTCCATCTTAAAAATATGTGTCCGCCCTTAGTTTCTGTAGAAACGGATATGAGAATGGATACTAATCTCCGGGGCATTCTTAGCCATCGTACCGGCATATTTACAACCACCATACTATGTTATCTCCTGGATGTTATCTGTATGTATTGTAAGATTTGTTTGCCCATGGTATATATAAAATATGACAAACCTGTTGCTATATGATTCACGAGTATCAAATACTGCACCGTTCTCTCCAATCAGGAATCAGCCCTATCCGATTTTATTGTATCTTCGTTCATTCATTAGCTATATAAGAGGGCAAATTCCACCACTTGATTTAGATAAGAATTATCCTAATTAGTTATATCCCAACGTTGAAGAAAATTGAATATCTTATTTGAAACATCTCTGCTCTTTAAACATCTCTGCTCGACATGGTCACATTTTGATGGACAATAAAAGTTCTAGGTATTAGGAAAACTTTAAATCCGAATTCACAGCATTTACATATGGGAGGATGGAGTTTCGAAGCTTGGAACCTGGAACGCTGACACACAATAGTAGATAATGATTTGACAGTTGACGGCCAGGGAAGCGGGGAAGCCGATGACGTAGGTCCCCCAAAAAAACAAATTAATTAAAAATGTTTTTTTAAATAAAAAAGATTTAAAAAAGTAGGTCAATATAGGAGGATTGTTCTGAGCCAGGGAAGCGGGGAAGCCGATGACGTAGGTCCCAAAAAAATAAAATAAAAACAAATTAAAAAACAAATTAAAAAACAATTAAAAAAAGTAGGTCAATATACGAGGACAGTTCTGGGACAAAAAACAAATTAAAAACAATTAAAAACAGGGAAGCGGGGAAGCCGATGGTCGACGTGTTGCGAGGTTGTAGGTCTGTTCAGCGGACCGCAACCGGACATGGAACTCGTCAACGCGAAAATTAGGTCGACCGTCACATGGTCAACTGATAAAATGACCAATGCGTATATAAAGACTTCTCATGTGCTTCTCACTTTATTCTACGACTGTCGCACCTGTAAAGCCAATATGTATCGACTAATGAGTAATCTCTACGTTCAAGTAAAGGGTGAAGGAAATTCTCCTCAAGTAACATTTCAACGTATCCGACATAATGGGCAGATTATAAAACCTTATGGTGTTGCCATACGACTGGCAAGAGATGGGTGGTTTTCATTCAAACAATTCCTGCCTAGAGTGGATAGAATGATTCAGGCTAAAGAGACGGTTGAAACTCCATTCAAGCTACAAGATAAAATATATATTAGCACTGCAGCATACGAAGGGGAATGGTTCGTCCACATAAGAGAGTGGTTCCTAAAATCACCACCCAGCGAGTTGAAACCAGGTCGGAACGGACACACGCTGAACACGAAAGGCTGGGATATGTTGAAAAAACTCATTCCTATCATTGAGACCAACATGAATGAAATAGAACAGTGTCCCGTCAGCAACGAATTCAACAAGTCTATCACAGGACCAATTCTCCCACCAAAACCAGTTGGATCGGCCGCGAGTGATCTACCGAGCGAGAATTTGGTGAATGATAATGGTGGATATTCATACGATGAAGCGGACGACGTCTCTATGTGCTACATTTTACACCACAACCAAATGGAACAATTGCATTGTGACACGTGCAATCCTATGGGGGCGGGATTACTTCACTGGTGAAAACTCGAACAATGTGAACATTAGAAGAAAGACTAAACCGTTGTATAAACTGTGTGTCCGCCATACCTCGGCAAACACCTCTTCACGACATTCTATGTTGTTATACCTATATCATAACTCTATGAGAGAAATTTTTGCATTCCTTTAGAAACCGTTGAACGCATCATGTCGGCAGAAGACAATCTTGACTATGTAGATATGTGGATAAAATTTTATCGAGACCAGAGTAGGGCTCACCTAAAGGAGGAAATTTGTGTGATTGGGGGACAGAGAGTGCATTCACCTCCAAACTCTCTTAATATTGCACAAGGCAACAGTACGGTGAACTCGACTAACAAATTACGTACAAGAGAAATGACAGTTGAACTAATTTCACCGGCACAGCGAGTTGTAGAGCAGGCTAAAGCAGAACTCTGTAGACAGCGTCACAAAGTAAGCGTGCAAGCGCCAGTAAAGGGAACTCAGTGCCACGATTCATCTGCAATGCTGGAGCGTGCCACTGTGAAGAGACGGATGAGCTTCACATCATGATGAGATGCCCGGTGTGTGGGTCACACATCTCCAGCGTGCAACGCATCTTCCGCCCATGAGGTTCCTCCATTCCAACGGCCCTTCCGGGCCACCAACTCCTCCGAAAGAGGAACTTTTACTTAGCACATGACCTACTTTGTTTGTTTATTTATTTTATTTATTTATTTATTTATTTATTTATTTATTTATTTATTTATTTATTTATTTATTTATTTATTTTTTTTTATTTTTTTTTAGGAGCTTTACGGTGGACCTCGACACGAGAATACGGTAGACCTCGACACGAGGAATACAACGCTACAAACAGCGTGCGCGTATGTCGCTTATTTCTCGAGAAATGGTCGCATCACGTGACACCGACTATCGTCTAATTGCGGCGAAAGTTACGGTCGGGCGATAAAATTATATAGGATCTTTATTGTACATCTATACGAGAGGAATACTATACCGCAAGCCGCGAGTCACTATCCGTCTTAGTTCTCGAGATATCGTATCTGTAATTTATAGAAAATACGACGAATTTTGTTTTATTTTTTATTTTTTTATTATTTTATTTTTTCCCTGTTTCAGAATTGTCCTTATATATTGACCTACTTTATTTTTTTATTTTTTTTATTTTTTTTTTATTTTTTTTTTTATTTTTTATTTTTATTGACGTCATCGGCTTCCATGGCTTCCATGGCTCAGAACAATCCTCCTATATTGACCTACTTTTTTAAATCTTTTTTATTTAAAAAAAACATTTTTAATTTGTTTTTAATTTTTTAATTAATTTTTTTTTTTTTTTTTTTTTTTTTTTTGGGACCTACGTCATCGGCTTCCCCGCTTCCCTGGCTCAGAACAATCCTCCTATATCGACCTACTTTTTTAAATCTTTTTTATTTAAAAAAACATTTTTAATTAATTTGTTTTTAATTTTTTTTTTCTACGTCATCGGCTTCCCCGCTTCCCTGGCCGTCAACTGTTAAATCATTATCTACTCACAATTCATCGATTTCCATCGGACGATTTAACATAGACGTGATAGATAGTACATCATTAGCTCTTTGATATTTGTATGTTCCTACGAAGTAGGCTACCATCTGCAAATTGTCCGGTAATCAGTCAGTGAGTGAGTGATTCCATCCGAATCCTTTCGTCGACAAAATAAGGAGAACCGTTGACATTAGAACCTTGATTTTTGCATGAAGGTGCATTAGGGGACTGTTACCAGTAAGTTCTGAGCTGACCTACTTTGATGAAAATTTCTCGTGATTTTTGATGAAAATCACTGGTGATTCTGACTTGGGCAGTGCCCATCTTAATATAGGCAGAATTTTAACTCGGGGCGGGGGGATTTTCAAGAGTTCAGTGAGTGTCGGAGTCCTAATGCCTACCCTACTTCGTAGGTCCTGTGACGTTAGTCACACTGCTCATGTAAATCCACTGACGCTGGTTTTGGAGCCGTGTGGTCATGAAGGTGTCCATCTGAATATCTACAATAAAGCGCGACTGAGATAAAGAGCACCACATGAATCTCGTTGACAACCCTTCAGATGTCTTTGAGTAGAATAGTCAGAATATCCGTCTGTGGGGACCTATGCCTTATTGTGAGTCCGCCAACATATTTCCCACCGCCATGGCATGCTATCTCTTGATTATTGCGGTGATTAAATTGTAACAAGGGCCTAATTTACTTAAATGGGGTGTTCTCATTACTGTCATCTGTAGTTGTGAAATCTCACATTCGTGAGCTAGAAGGCCCGTGTGGGTATCATCAAGTTGGAGCATTAGGTCCAACATTCGTTAATAGAATGTTCATATTAAGTACTGTCACCAAATTATCCTAATTTCGTGAAGCAGAAGGTTCTTATACTGCTATCATCAAGCTTCAGTGGTGTCCAACATTCAATATCACTGCTACTGGAATTCTTCGTAACTGACTTTTAAGTAGAATTGCTATCATCAAGTTGTACTATGGCCCTACTGTCGTTAGATAGGATGTCCTTAGTGTTATTCTTTAGTTCGTTATTTCTGTCATCAAGTTGTGGCAAGCTCCTTCACTAGCTATGTACAAGAATCTAATTACTTGCATCACATGTAGTAAAAAAGTCTTACTAAGTAAGAGTCTACTGCAGCCATCCAGCTGCTATAAATTCCTACTTTCGATAAGTAGAAGGCGTTATGCAGCATCTCGAGGATGCCATATGTTTTGGCGATCCATTGTTCTTCTTCTTCTTCTTCTTCTTCTTCTTCTTCTTCTGTCACTTTTGTTGTCCGTGGGATAACATTTGAATGCCTTTTTCCATCAACTTCGAATCGAACTTCGAACAAATTTGTTGTGCATATTGCTCCTTCTTAGAGGAAGACATTTGATTTCCAGCTCTGGCCGAAACACAAATCTCAATAAAGTTAGACATATTATCCCGCATCATTATATCTGATTTCAAGCTACATCGATTAGCCAATCAGGTGATTAGCTGGGCGAAACAACTTTAAAATGACGCCCCTTGTAATTACATAATATCTTAACAGAATATCAATTGATCTTGTCAGCATCATTGAAACTGTTGACCGCTTCTATCTTTCAAGTAATTCCAATTTACCTTTTATCTTTCGGTTACGTAAATTTTGGTCCTAATATTTTTAATGAAACAGGTGGTTTGGATTGTGGACCTTTGGAAACTCTTAATAGACGACGGCTTCCCAATGAATGACGGATCTGACGCATTTATTACACACAGAAGCGCGTGAGCCGATATAATAAACAGAATATAGAAACAGTATTCAAATAACACATGTCTAGACATCGCGTGTGGTAAACGTTACCTTAAGAAAATTGTTCCCATAGAAATATCTGCCTTTGCCAGACCGCAGAGAATGTCGAATCGACCGGTGCAAAGTTTTTGGAATCAGTGAACTAAAAGTCAATCAATGTAAAATTGAAAGGGTAGAGTTCGTCGACGATGACTTATTGTGGAATCTTGTAGAATATCGGCAAAACGTTCGCATGAATATTTCATAACGTTACATCTAGATTGTATTTCCGTGATATACCATCTTGGTTTACCTAGATTGACCGAAACAGGGAACTCGAGTTTTCTACAATTCCCTGTGTGACGCCATAGTGATCCTGGTGAGATTTGATGAAAAGTTCAGCCGTACGGCTGTCCGATCTATTATCGTGCATTTTTGAAGGTTTTTCTGGAATATATAAAAAAGTATTTCTCGAAATAACACGAAACTGACACGATGAATGCGGAGCTCGTCACCTTTCTTCCGTTATAAATTTCATTGATGACGTCACTCCCTTCTGCACGTGCGGGAGCTATGCAGCTCAGTTCTCGGAACGGACAGTACCAGTTATCGGACACCCAGCGCGAACAAGGATTTCACGTTGAAGTACAATCTATTTTCAAGAACTGTGCAGTGGAAGTTCTGGCGCGAAAGATGATATGATTATTGTTCAATTTGAAGACGTAATTATTTTGGAGTGACATCGGGAAGACAAGGGAGTAGGTTGAATTTTACACTCCGCCACAAGAATTTCGAATTTTGATGAAAACATAAATATTAAATTTAAATTTGTAGACGTTCGTCGGTACTTATAATTCTATAGTTTGCATAGCAAGTAGAAATGATCCCCCCTTTGTTCTGACATCTTATTGTGTTGTCAACATGTGCGCACGAAATGTGTGTTCGATAATTGATCTGTCCGATAACTAATCCGACAACCGTACCTGACGTAGCCCAAAATAAGAAACAACTATATAGTTGAATTTCACTACAAAGTGTTATTGTAAGCGATATATTTTCACTAGTATAATGATTAAAATGTATCACGTCAGATGGCAAAATACACCACTGCGGTTATCCTCGCCGACACTATTGAATTGCTGCTTTTGACAAAATACACGCACCGGTGATAACAATACGTTGGTATTTCTTGGCCTAGTCCTTCCTTTAAAGAGAACGTTTGACATTGAAGGTTGAAAATGCGTCCGTACATTGAACATGGATGTTCAGTACAAGAAAATGATAATTTTACTTCATGTCTGTGTGTTGTTACCCTGTGCTTTCGTTCAATGCATTTGCTCTCCTCTCCGAGGAAGAACTTGAATTTGATCATATCTATGAGATGTTACCGTAATACCAGATGAGTGGGCTAGCTATGAAGGTGAAAATACGAGTTACATGTATGAGTTGAAAAAGAAGAGAAGAAATACGTTGGGAAAATGAGTATGCGTGGAAATAATGGATTTTTAGAAACACCGCTACAGAAGAAACAACACAAAATAATTTCTCTCCTCAGTTGAAAGTTGACATGTAATAGCGGTTCTCTCTACTTCGATTTGATAGAAGTCTCACCAATGGAACCTATGAGTTAAATCTATTTTTCGAATACCGAAACAATGTCAGTATTGGAGTGGAGTAGGGGTCTCTGGTTGGGGGGGGGGTCTCTATGCTGTAGACTCTGGTCTCTTGCTTAACCACGCAGCAATTTTGGGCAACGCTCTTATTTTTTGACGGTGCTTTTTTAGGTTGGCATATGGAGCAAGGATCTCCGTAGCATCTGCTTTCAGGATGTCGTCCATAAAGTCCTGAATGGTAATAATTCCCAGATCGGCATACGTTAGCTGAAAGGTATAAATACATATCAATAGAATGTATTCATTTGAGTGATTATATTTTCAATAATATGAGAAATTATTTTCATCAATTCGAACTCTTGAAAATACATTCCACAACATTGTACTAAAGTGACAAATTCGTTTCTTATATTTGCACACAAAAAAATCATCCATTCTGTCCCATTTTTGCCATCCGCATTGTCCTGTTCATATCACCAGATAATCTTTGTCGAGATTCGATTTGACTGGGTTCGCGCAGACGCGTTTTCCATGGATGAAGAGAAACTAATCCAGTTGCAGAGAAGTTTGACCACACTACGACAAGTCTATATTAAAGGCGGCTTAAGGAACATAGCATGATGATAATTGGACTAGCGGAACGTACCGAATCACCGACTATAAATCCAGAGGAATTCTTGCCCAACGCCTCATCAATCTTTGGTAAGTACAGTTTCACCGTCTCCTCCTTGAGTTTCTTCAGATTGTCAGCCTGGAAAAGGAGAAGGTATGGAGGGTTTCATAATCCCAGTCTGCACGAGGCCTTCACTCTGGGTATTGAGACAAATTCAAGTGATCTATTGTGTACTTCTTTAACCCCATCTGGCCTGTGGGGGGGGGGGGGCGAAATGGCCACCCCCCACCAAACTTTCTGCGCTATCTCCGGAACGACAAAAAAATGGACAGCTGAAACTCCTTGACTTTGTAGTTTAGCATATTGGGGTCCCCGAGCAGAGGATCATGGGTAAATTCAAAATGGCGGCCACGTAAAAGTGATATTTTTTTGTCATATTTCTACAAAATTTCTGCCTTTCCGCGATGAAAAGTGGGCAAAAACTATTTTATTTCACATTACATTAATATTTACTAATTTATCATGCACTTTTTTGAGGAGAAATTGCATAAATAAAAAAATTGGAAAATCTGACTGAAAAATCAACCAAAAATGCCATTTTAGAAAATGACGTCACTGTGACATCATCAAGGCGGCCGTGTTTGATGTTTTTCACATTTTCTGATAGAGCTTAACCCAAGGGTATAGTGTGGTAAGTCTCAGCCCCCTAGCTCAAGGGATAAGAAAAATAATTTGGGGTGGGTGGGGGCATTTCGCCCCAGGCCAGGACAGGTCCCAAAAGGCCCAGGCCAGATAGGGTTAATCATATTAGAGTTAAATCTTTTCTGAAAGAAACTCGATTTATTAGATTGAAACTTCCAATTTATTAGGATCTATTGGATTGAATTTCAAACTTCCACTTTATTAGGATCTATTAGATTGACTTTCAAACTATCGCAGATTATTTTTCTTATTTTGCTAATCAAATAGATACAATTTAAATGTCAATCTATTTATCTATGAGAGATGATTTCATATAAAAATGCTCTGATATTATAGAACACTTCTTCTTGACTTGGTGATAAGATTGTCTTATAGAACCCATTTGCCTGGCATCTGAGGGCATCGGTGATTATATCACGTCATAGAATATACCTTTCTGACGCCAGATGCACGTAAACGATTGAATGATATCATAAAATTTATCTTCACAAGAGAGGGTTGGTGATTGCATTATGCCATATTATCTATCAATATGACGCCAAATTGACGTTGGCGTTTAAATGGGCTCATATAATCTGACTTCATAGCACAGGAGAGTGATGTCATATATTCTATCATTCTGACGCCAGATGACCGTTGACGGTTGAATGCGATCTTGCAATCTATCTCCATACCATCTGATAGCTGTTGACGATTGTGTCTTCCTGTCGTCAGAATGACGTTGGCGATTATATGGTGTCATGGTAAGTATATTCCTATCACGAACGAGCGTTGACGATTGAATAATCTATCATGCGGACGCCAAATGTACGGTTGGTGGTTGGATGGTGCCATAAATCCATTTTCCTATCACAAGAGGGGTATTGGCGAGTAACTTGTGCCATGACATCGTTTCTTCCGGAGCCAGATCAATATTTGCATTTAAACGATGTCTCTGTTATCTAATTTAAACCATGATTAAACGAATATATGTTAAGGATATCTATCCCGTTAGAGGGTCAAAATTGGTCATTTTTGTTTTATTTCTTCATTCAAATATTCACTATTTTGTCTAACATTTGGTGAAAAAATGAAATCAAAATTCTAAGTAGAAGTGCTTCAATATTAGGATAAAAATTTAGTTTCTGAGGCACTGAAAAAATTAAATACATTGCCTTTTAGGTGGTCCGATATCCAGCTGGGAAGAGATTAATCTTTCTCGCTACTGTCTATTGTAAGTCATTTAAAGCTGTCGGAGTGCCTATTGTATTGTTAATTGACACTCAAACACCCGCCGTGAAGTAATTAGCAAAGGTGTTAACATTTCTCACCTGAACAAGTTTTTAAAGTTTAAGTTGGATTTTAAAGCACATTGATGAATAAACTTAGTGTAATCACTTTTTGTAAGTTTGGCTTTGCTTTTTAATTATTCAACTTTAAAGACAAATGATCGTAAAATAGTACGTTTTTTCAATTTATTTTAGTAAAATTGCTGTAAAAAGAAAACCAGGCAATTTTTTTTTAAAATGATATAAAATTTACTAGTTCAAGTTGTCTCCTATCAAGGTATACCATCAAAGTTGAAACAAAATCAACAGTTTTCATGAAATTTAAATTGAAAAATGGACGCTATTGTTTTCGTTTGAATTAATTTAAATTGGAATAATTGCTACACAATAGCAGTGTCGGATTTACAAATCATATAGGTGGAATCCCTACGATATACGCTTTCATAAAATATATAGTTTATTATGGTTATCTTGTATATTTATTGGTACAGAAGACAAATTATCACGGGGGTGCAAAAACTGCCTCTAAGGGGATAGCTATCCTTAAAGGTGTAAAATCAACCCACATCTCTAGGTAGATACTTCAAGTAGGAAGGAAGCTATTTATTGTCTGAGTCTTTGTGCAGCTGAAAAGGCTCGTCTAGACATATTGTTGTCCCCAGGTTTGCCTATTGTATGCATCGTCTCGTGATTCTTACATGGAGTATGAACTCATATCCATACATAAAAAATAAATATGCAGACAAATCCCTACAAATAAACCGGTACCTTGCGTTTCTCGTCTTTTTCGAAGTTTATCGCAACAGTCGGGGCGAACAAATCCTCCACAACTCCGATGTACATATCTGCCTTTGCGGCCTCACTCTTGTCTTTACCAGCCAGACCTGAAATTCATTACCATAGAATATACGACTCTGATTCCTTCATCAGAAAACATCCTCTTTGCAGCTAGATTCGACCCTTTAATCCCCTAATAAGGGAAAGTTTGATTCAACATGTGAACATTGCTATCCCATCCCCCACCAACACACACACCCCGTTTCTGAGGTCCAGACAGGTTTTATTTTTTAATTTCATATTTGACAGTAAGTGATTAACCAGTTCTCCAGGTGATGTTAGTTTGAATTAAAATTGTATGATTATCTTACTTTTAGCTATCAAAATTTACCGATCCAGTCCAACGTGCGATCCATCTGAACATTATAATGCAGAAAACACCACCGGATTCCGTAAGCTAGCAGATCAAACTATTTCGCCAGTGGCCAACAGTTTGAGTTTTCATGGGCTTCTACTTCTACGCTATTCATACTTTATCAATTTTTGAATGTTTGATAACACTCTCATAGTTCAAATATAAAACTAGAAACTAAAGTTCGGCAAACTCACAGATTTTCAATAATCAAAGGTTATTGATGACTTTAGATGGTAGCTGTATCAATTGATGGAACAAAGAGCATGTGGCGTACGGTTTGAAAATTGAGATTCTAAAATGAATCTATACGAGATTATTAAAAATATATGTGAATATATATAAGTACTGCTCACCAAACTCCTGTGCCAGGTATCTGGCGATGGCGTAACTTTGGGATAGCATGTGCTTTCCGTCAATCTCCAACACGGGCATCTGGCCAAACGGCATCTCTGCAACAACACAAAGTACAGAATAGATATTTTCATCATTTTTAATGCTTCATCTGTGTGATAAAACATTTTAAGTCAGTTATCATTAGACTTGGATTGTCTGAATTATTAAATAGCTATCTATGGTTAAAATTACGGTTTTAGCTTGGGATTAGGATGTGTATATTTTCAAGCAGGAAATATGGAAGCTATACGGTACACCAGAAACCAGATTGCAGGGCTATTATCCAAAATACCGGGTTATTCAAATTCGAATAACGATGTTTAATACGACATCTAATCATGTACGCGTATAACGAAACGTTCAACTTTCAGCCATATCGATAACCCCAAGTGTTCATATCTCCGGCAAAAAAAACAAAACTAAAAAGGCCGTTAGTAAACACACTAAAAGAGTCGTGACCTATCATCTGTCCATCACGTACGTTTTGTCATCGCGACACTGAGACCTACCGCGTGTGTGGACTGTAATTTGACCTTATTTGACAAAAGTTAACATTGTGTGTACTCACTAGGGGAGAGTTTCTTGGTTTTCGATTGTGTTACCACGTATGCGTGAACACGAATCTCAATTTGTGAGTAGCAATGATTCCCTAGCTACATGGTTCTCCAGCTACACAAATCAACGTGAAATTTTCTGCTGAGCAACGAGTTTAACAATGTCGCCACGATGAAGCGATAGCATTAGACTGCAGGACTATCAGTTGTATATATTTGTTGAACGTTTAGTAATTGGGACCATCTCATTAGCTTATTCAAAGGAGACCGTGTTAATCTCCAAAAGATGGGCATGATTTTTTTAGACACTGTCACCTCAAACCTTAGCTCCCTGTATATCGGTACCGAATCTGGTATACATCGTCTCGGCGGGGAAAGCACAATAACCGTACAATTTTATGGTCTCTTGTCTAGGTCATGGTAAATTGTGTTATTGAATCAACCTTCTATTCATTGCACAGCTCATATCAGCTTGTATAAAAATTAATTAAAAATCACGAATTCGAGTTTTGCAGACTATACTCTTGATGGCAGACCCATACACCAGCATATCATCTCTGGAAAACAGATTGCAAAACGGTATTTTGGGGGCAAAATGTTCAAATACGAAATTGTACCTCAGATGCATCACTTTAGTAGGACAGTTTGACAACACGTGACTCCACTCTCAACGGTATGCTGTAATAGCAACCGCCAAATCCGACGTTCAATATTCAGCCGTCGTCCATAAAAGAATTTTCGCATTGATAATCGAAAGACCTATTTCGTATTACAGTTAGCATCAAATCTAAATGTGTATGAAATAATAAAATATTAATAAAACTCAAGATTGTTTCCTGTAAGCGAGAAGCGGTCACAACTTTTTAATGGTGCCAGCGAGACAAGATGACGTCCCTTTTACAATCCTATCATGACTATTATTCTGTATCCTGCTGAATCTCCAACTCGTTTTCCAGAGTAGGCCTATATATCCCAGTCACGCTTTGATTGTGTCTGTTCATTTGTACATCATGGAGATGTAACACATGATAACCCGCTATGTCAGCTCGAATGATTACTGTTGGGCTACGGAAGGCACGCATAGCTCAGATGTTGGAATGTGATGCTGTTATAAGGTTCGAGGCATACATAAAACAAGCTATACTGTAAAAGTGGTGTGGTGTTTACAATGCAGAAGAGGTGTACATCAATCAATCAATCAATCAAATTTTGAATGTGTGGCCTCTCATCCTAAGTTGGATGATGTAGACCAGGTCATTGAGTTTGCGTTAAAAAAAGAACCAATTAAAATTAAAACGTTACTTGGATATAAAAAATAAGTACTTTACGTGTGATTTTAAAATAGATACTGTGTTTTAAAAAGAAAAAAAAAGTACTATATAAACATGTATATTGAAACTCCAAAGGCGTTAGTTGGCAGGAAGGAAGAGGTAATAATGATAATATAAATACGACCAGCATATTTTAATCATTTATACCAATAAACGACCCTATTCATCAAAAATATAAAACTGAATTAAAAAGGCCAAAGTAGTACATGCATATTTTGTTTTCAATTAATAATAAACTCCATCTATGAATTTGGACATGAGTAAGTGGTTATTAAAAGCAATATTTGATATAATATCTCTATTCCTCCTGATGAACACCGTGAATGAGGTGTACATCATCAGTCAAGGATGTTTTATATGATACGATCAGTAAAGTAAACGCATGCTCAATTTTGAAATAGCTTTATGTTAAGGGAGAACAGGAGTACCATAACTGACTAGCCAACTTTTTCAGCCTTTGTCGGTCTTTGCTGAATTCTTCCTTATGGCTTGGAGTATGTCCATGATAATGTAGTTACTTGTCAGTTTAGATACGAAGGGACATCTCAAGAAGTAATATAAACAATTACTTAGGCATTTGCATTATTTGTACTTTATTTATATGAGTTTTAATCAATTAGACTGCCCAGATGTAATAAACCAGTGAAGTATAAGAACCGAAAATCCATGTCAAAATGATCTACAAGTGGGTGGTAAGCAACATTGCTGGAAAGAAATTAGACCAAGATAAAGTCAAATTCACCCCAGAAATAGAGGAAATTGAAATGAAATATTGAATATATATTGATTAATATTTGAACTATTTGGTACAACATAGTGAAAATTATGGTCCAGTACTATTGTTTGACTAATGTAGATCAATTGTACGCTGCGTGTGGGGTCTAAGACTTGGTAAAGCGAATTTCCCCAGCCTTTTCAGTCTTTTAGCTATTGCCGCCCAATGGCTTGAAGTATGGTCATTAGACTTCACCCACTTGTCATTATAGACACGAAGGAGGCATTGAAACAAGAAACATGACAAAAAATATTTTCAAATTTACATTTATATTATACGTGATTTTGATCAATTGCTCAGTCAATGGGCTTAACCCAGTTCTCCTAACGCAGCGTCCCCGGTCTCCACATAGCCTTATCGTTTGGCGTTGCAATCCATGAAACACCGACCAAGTTTTCTATTTTTGTGTGTATATGTTGCTGATCTCCGAGACATATTTGTGCCTTTGCATTTTCTGAGACTATGAACGTTAAAAAATTGCTGTGTCATTCTTCTACTCTTTCCCTTAGTCACGAACCCGATAATCAGCGTCGGAAAATCAATTTCACTAGCTGTCGATTCTATGTACCTTGCAATCGACAAAGTGAGGACAAAACATAGAAGTGGTATCGACTATGCCTATTCTGAGTTCCTATTTTGTATCAATACAATCTGCTTTGAGAGCAGAGGCAGTAACTCAATCTGGAAACCGCTCAACTAAATTATCATATCTCAAGATCGCTCAGTGACGAGGCTGCTGCCGAGTTTGAGGCAGCACTTCCGGAATTTCCCGACTCTCCTTGCTAGTAAGCGAAGAGTGTCGATAGTCTTGTGACGCGTTGTTTCGGGATTTTCCCCAAAGCGTGACTGAGATACATCATTCTTTAGATGACGACTTTACAACGAATATTATGGATTAAGAATACTAATCAGCGATACGTATTTGATATTTTTGGAACATCATGATATCTTGCCGGCATCATTGAAAACTGTTGACCGCTTCTCTCTTTCAGGAAACAAGCCTATGTTTTTGTATACTATGATTGTCTTTTTGAATTTGGTGCTAATACTGTTATATGGAAAATGGAATAGATCTTTAGATTATGGACGCGGATATTCTCTAATGGACGACGGCTGGATTATGAATGACGGACTAGACGCTTGTAATTCGTCCATTTCCGGCAAACGCTGACACATGTAAGGTATTACAAACTGTTGATTTGATTGGTCAGTTATGACGTAGCTTTTGGCAACTGCTAAGTGCCACAAGGTCATCAAACGGCCTTGAGAAATCGAATGTGTCATATCTATTTTAAATCAGATTTGTTCAATATATCGACCAGTTCTGACGTTCACTAAGCGTCGTACAGTGAACAATGCTCGTCCTTTGTAGTAATATACAAGAGTTAGCTCCTAAATTCAATAATCATCTGTCGTCCATTAACAATTTCCGCGTCTTTATTAGAAGTAACTTATTAACACAACACTTTAGCATCAAATTTCAATCCAGCATAAAATAGAATATACATTAAATTAGATCACAAGCTAGTTTATTGTAAGTCAAACAGTTTCAATGGTGCCTATAAGACAAGATATGCCTATGATTTGTCAAAGAGCAGATCATACACTAGCTGAAGAAGAGAGGTTCAAGATGATCTCAAATGAAAACATATATAAAGACGTATGGGACATACAGTAGAACGTTGGAAAGTGGTACTTGGATAAGATGAAGATTCAATATGAATTCAGAGCAACTGGGAAATGCTCTCCGTATAAAGTACTATAACACATATTTGATGCTTTATGTAGAACAAACAAAACTTAATTTACTGACTTGAATTTGCGAGAGAAATGCACAAAGAAAACTGTATACTGAAATGCTTTTCAACGTGACACGTCATACGTACAGCCACCATAAATAATCTCATTCCGGAATAAAAATCATTGAATGTTTTACAATATTTCATTGAATGGCGTTACCATGATTACTAAATGACCGAAAGGGGCATGCCAAGGAATCATTTAATTTCTAGAAATATATGGGAATGTGCCCATGATAATAATGTGCCTACTGAAATACACTCTCACGCATCGGGTGTATATAGGTAGAAAAACAATTGTTCATTTACTTTTATTTCCAGCACCCGTGCCTTTAGTTTGAACAGTGTCGAGACTCCACGTTCAGCCTGTAAGGGTTGTACAACGGTTTCTACTCGCTCATTTCTGTCATAACAATGAAATATCCTTTTTATCAGATTTTTCTTTTCGAGCCTCGAACAATTCACCGTGTTGATCAAAGTGCAATACGTTATGTAATTATACTTCGAGCTCGGAGACGACCATGTTACCTGAGATTAGATGTATAGAACATAATAGTATTACAAAAAAAGATTTCTGAAATATACTTTAAAAAACCCATACGCTCCATGAACCAAAAAAATACGCCTACAATAACTTTAATGAAAAAGTGAACGAAACATGTAGGATCCGTTCTTCAAGAAATATTGCGGATCTACAGTGGTTACAGTACAGATTTTACCAGTCCCGAATACAAATATTGTGGATGAATGACATCCGCTACTCCAGTCTTATCTTTCTCACAGGTGAACTGTGTTGATACAATGGTGAACTATGTTGATACAGAGTAAATACAGTTCTGTTCCTAAGGTCAGGGTCAGGTAAAAGAGGTATTTCAGATTGTATTTCTCATATACCGCCGCTCACAAAATGTCATTCAAGGGGCTGATTCGAACACTATTTTGCAAGATCAGCTATATACATACGATACAGGTCAGTTCGTCCAGAAAACATTTTTGAATTATTAAATACCACAGGCCCTCAAAGCCCCATGCCAAACAAAAAGTTAGATCGGGCTTTTATCGGGCTTTTGTTCGCGGGAGTCTTGTCCTTTGGGGCTTTTGTCCAGATCCAGAACTGCAACTTCTAATAACACTTTCTGGACAGTAATATTGCTGTGGGGCCTGAATTGGCGTATACATGTTTTTGTTTGTTTTAAACTTATTTTATTGCATTTTAACAAAAGGATTGGGGACAAGTTCTTTCAACTTATACATATCTCGCCTAGATTCTGTTTAAATTGTGATGATTTTAATCAACGTCACAAAAGATTGCCGCAGAAACCTATAAAACAGGGCTATACCACCAAGCGCCTCCACTCGAATTAAGTTGCTCATTTGGTGATACATATCGCGATACAAATAAGAGCGTACCGCCCAAAATCTATGGCGTTACGTTTCGTAACTTGTTTGTGCCTAATTCCGCTTAACCCAGGCTGGGTCGCATGAGCCCATGTACATGTACTTCAAGATGCTCACGATGTTCATATGCACAGTCACAATCAAAGCGTGACTGGCCACAATCAAAGCGTGACTGTGAATAGATCATTGTCTAGATGCGGGCTATGTTTAAAACGAAAACCATATGGATTAGGAATACTGATCAGCGATACGGATTTGACACTTTTGGAACATCATAATGTCTTGCAGGCATCATTGAAAACTGTTGACCGCTTCTCTCTTGTAGGAAACTAGCCTAAGTTTATGTATACTATGATTGTTTTTTTTAAATTTGGTGCTAATACTTTTATTGGATTAGGTCTTGATATTACGGACGCGGAAATTCTTTAATGGGTGACGGCTGAATATTGAATGACGGGCTAGGCGCTCGTATGCCAACTTTCACATGAACAAGCACCATCGGAAAACCAGAACTTCAGCATGTGACATGACTCGAATGCGATGCATCAGTGCATTCTAAGAAATGGGGCACATATGTCTAGTTTCGTTCGATTCATGATACCATGATCACTGAATAGAAGATTCTAAGATGAAGCTCCATGTTCTGTCCTCCCAAAATCATTGTAGAGTGCTGATCGCTGCATGCTGATGGTTCTTGTCTTTGAAATAATTCACCTGGGTTACTTTTAGTTCTTTTCCCTCTCATCTATAGATTTGAGCGATTTTTTTTTGTTCCTCCAAATATGAAATGAAATGAATACAATATATTGATGGCAAAATGTATTGCTATAAATTCTGCTTACAATAAACATCTCCGTCACTCAACTACTTCAAAGTGCTGAACTTGATTTTGAAGTATTGAATTCCTCTGGTAGCTGTACGTCTACGAAATATCTAAATTAGTCAGAGATGAAAACAATTTAGCGGAATTCTTTGATAGCCTAAAATAACTCCAGTGAAAACTACGAAAATTGGTGAAGAAAGCAGGGTTCGGTATAGTTACATAATCTGCAGATGAAAATTCACCAGCCTATTTCGAGAATAGTTGAAAACGGTAATCAAATCGATGTGGGAGAACACGGGGTTTCCGGAATTCGGGGTAGGCACCATTTTGCTATCCTCCCAGATGTCTTATACTTACTTGATTTGTGTTTTGGCCATTCCTCGAAGGAAATCCGATTATCTTCATATTCTTTTCCTGCAGCTGCAAACACCAACCGAACAAGCTCACCTCTGGCCTTGAGCGGGAAGTAATTGAATTTGTAGGTAGGCATGATGTATAAAAGTACCGTATTGGCTCACGCACTGCACAACTTATACACTATCGATGTTAAGGAGAAGATACCTACATGTACAATCACACTGTCCAGTACGCTGCGACTTTTATATAGAGCAAGGACAAACACGGCTGTGACGTATCAGATGGCAGTGTGTAGATGAACAGTACATAGCAACCCCGGAGTATTTTTCCATTCCCTGTAAATGGTATTTTACCTGTGCTGACGTAGCAGTTTTGATGAATATAACAATATCACTGTTAGCATAGGTAACCGGTGTATATTTGGTCGGTCACTGTGATATTCGTGTTTGTAACCAGTATTATTTTATATTTCAGTTGTTGAATATTTTGGTCTCATTTTGTGTTTTGCATGATCTAGCCAGAGACCTTAAATTCTTTGGATAATTGTGTTTGAGGAAAAGGTTACGATTCTGTTTACATTCCACTGACTGGCATGACTGCGGTAGCTGGAAACAGGACAGATTAAACAACAACCTATGTTATGTTGACTACAACATCCTGCAAATCATCAAAGTCTGTGAACCCAAGATATCTTGAAAATTCCTTGAGAAAAGGGTTAATAATCTGTATTTAATGTAGCAAGCGTCAGATACGACATTCAATATTCAGCCGTCGTCCATAAAGAATTTCCGCATCAGTAATCTAGAAGCATATTTCATATGGAAGCACCAAATGTATATGAAATAACTATAATTAAAAAAACACAAGATGGTTTCCTGCAAGAGAGAAGCGGTCAACAGTTTTCAATGATGTCAACAAGACTTGTTGATGTTCTATACTTAAAATTCTCATCACTGATTATTTTCTTTATCCAAGTGAATTCCAAGTCGTTCTCAGTCACGCTTGTATCTCAGTCACGCTTGTATCTCAGTCACGCTTGTATCTCAGTCACGCTTGTATCTCAGTCACGCTTGTATCTCAGTCACGCTTGTATCTCAGTCACGCTTGTATCTCAGTCACGCTTGTATCTCAGTCACGCTTTGATTGTGATTGTTCATTTGAACACCATGGAGATGTAAAGCACATGATATGCAAACGACCTCTAGCTCCGTGTTAACCGGAATTAGACACAGGTTATATCTGGTATCCACCCATTATCATTTAATCCCCTGCCACTGACCATATCTGTGGGCACAATCATTGCTGTGCTGATTACCTAAGCTGAGTAATCTTATCACCATCATAAATGTTCCCATTGTCAATTTTATTCTCCAATTGACTATTCCCATTTAATTTGTTAACAGCCCTTCAAAGTTTTCCTGGTTTGTGTTCACTCCATATTATCTCATTCTCGTGTTTTATAACGAATTTGATGAAGCTACTATTGAGCGAATGGTGAACGAATTGAAAAGCGAGGACGGTGGTATAGAGGGTATTTGTAACGAGATAAATACAATGTTCACAACAAATGCTATGAACATTTTGGGAATGGTAAAGGGTATCAAAATAGAAGTCCTAGAAGGACTGATGATAAGCCGTGGTTCAATAGAGAGTGTCAGATAGCACGACGGCAATTCAATTATGATCGAAAAGTGTTTAGGAGAAGAAAGTCTGATAGAAATAGAATGCGTATGTCAGAAAGCGGTAGGGTGTATAAAAAACGTTAAATAAGGCAGAGAGAACTTATAAGGAAACCCTGAGTAATAAGATTAAGGATAGAAAGTCTAGTAACCCAAAATAATTCTGGAAGTTGCTTAATGGTAAAAAAGGCAACAGCTGTAAAGCGGATGTGGAATCACTAGTGGCACATTTTAAGCAGCTAAATGAAGGTGAGCGGGAACACAATAACATGAAGACGCGAAGCGATAATGCGAAGTCGCGAAGCGATAATGCGAAGTCGCGAAGCGATAATGCGAAGACGCGAAGCGATATTGCGAAGTCGCGAAGCGATAGTACGAAGCGAAGCGCCAAGTCGCGAAGCGAAGTGCGAAGTCGCGAAGCGAAGTGCGAAGTCGCGAAGCGAAACGCGAAGTCGCGAAGCGAAGTGCGAAGTCACGAAGTTGCGAAGTCGCGAAGCGAAGCGCGAGGTCGCGAAGCGATGCGCGAAGTCGCGAAGCGATACGCGAAGTCGCGAAGCGATACGCGAAGTCGCGAAGCGATACGCGAAGCGATGCGCGAAGTCGCGAAGCGATACGCGAAGTCGCGAAGCGATACGCGAAGTCGCGAAGTCACGAAGTCGCGAAGCGATGCGCGAAGTCGAAACGCGATGCGCGAAGCGAAAAGCGATGCGCGAAGCGAAACGCGAAGTCGCGAAGCGAAGTGCGAAGTCACGAAGTTGCGAAGTCGCGAAGCGAAGCGCGAGGTCGCGAAGCGATGCGCGAAGTCGCGAAGCGATACGCGAAGTCGCGAAGCGATACGCGAAGTCGCGATGTCGCGAAGCGATGCGCGAAGTCGCGAAGCGATACGCGAAGTCGCGAAGCGATACGCGAAGTCGCGAAGTCGCGAAGTCACGAAGTCGCGAAGCGATGCGCGAAGTCGCGAAGCGATACGCGAAGTCGCGAAGCGATACGCGAAGTCGCGAAGCGATACGCGAAGTCGCGAAGCGATGCGCGAAGTCGCGAAGCGATGCGCGAAGTCGCGAAGCGAAGCGCGAAGTGGTATGAAAGAAATCACTGCGCATGTCACGCTCAATTCGGAACGAGGCTTCACTCAGCACTGTTGATATTGGTTGACTGTCGAATTTCAGGTATAATTTCAAATTTATCACATTAATATTGATTGCTGTTGTACCACAATAAGAGTTAGATTGCTATAATGGCTGTGTTTACGCAAACATCTATTTTCCTAAATGTATTTCAACCATTAACAGATTGATTTCCTCTCCATTTACAGGATACAACTGAATGCAGGGCTTATTTCCCCACCCCCACATTCTCATTGTTTGATTTCTTATCCTGAATTTCATATATATTCCCAGTTGCAAAGCTAATAAAGTGAACTGTTAAATTTCACAGTTTCTACAGCTTCGAATTATAGTTACTGAACCTTTATTTCCACAAGTAAATATCCCCAGACCGCGACTTAAGGGTGAAAGAGGGTAAATGTGGGCGGGTGAGATGGATAATTCAATGCAGTCACCAGCCTGTTCACTACAATCGATCCTAGTTTGTTGGAAATGGCAATCTGGTCATTGTCGTATAAATTAAACTATTTAATGATACTCCTCATCTACAGATTGTGTTTATGGGTTGTTCTGTATTTTTTCTGTTAACAAGTTATATCTTGAGATAAAACAAGAAGAAATACAAAACAAAATATACAGGGTTTTTTTATGTTTTTCATGATATATCATATATATCGTATAATGTAGAACATTCAAACCCGGTTATATTTTCTTTGCATGTAATAAATTATGAGTAGACACTCGATTATAGTCCGCATAGTCAGCTGAGAATACTCAGTTTACTACCTAGAAATATAGTTCTTGCATTTCATTCATGACAATTTCAATAAAATGACAGGAACGTGTGTTTCATTGTGGCAATACAACGGCTACAGTTGTATATACCGTGCTTGATACTCGTCTGGTACAATAGCATGGGAAAACAATGACTACAGAAGTAGTATATGCAAATGTATACCAGCAAAGCAGAGAGTACCCATCATTCAATACTTTCGTAGTTCTCTCCAGTCCCTAGTAAATCAATATATTTGGCTTATGGTTATACAATAGCATCTCCCAGTAAATCCCTATCTATATTGGTGTGTGGTTAGTGTAATATTTCCTAGTAAAACGCTATTCATTTTCGATTTATTGTAACTAAAATATTTCCTAGTAAACATAGATGTTTGCGCAATCTAACTCTTATTGTGATACAACAGCAATCAATATTAATGTGATAAATTTAAAATTATACCTGAAATTCGACAGTCAACCGATATCAACAGTGCTGATTGAAGCCTCGTTCCGAATTGAGCGTGACATGCGCAGTGATTTCTTTCATACCACTTCGCTTATCGCTTCGCGACTTCGCGCATCGCTTCGCAACTTCGCGTATCGCTTCGCGACTTCGCGTATCGCTTCGCGACTTCGCGCATCGCTTCGCGACTTCGCGCATCGCTTCGCGACTTCGCGCATCGCTTCGCGACTTCGCGTATCGCTTCGCGACTTCGCGACTTCGCGCTTTGCTTCGCGACTTCGCACTTCGCTTCGCGACTTCGCGCTTCGCATCGTACTATCGCTTCGCGACTTCCCATATCGCTTCGCGTCTTCGCATTATCGCTTCGCGTCTTCGCGTTATCGCTTCGCGTGTTCGCGTTATCGCTTCGCGTCTTCGCAATATCGCTTCGCGACTTCGCATTATCGCTTCGCGTCTTCGCATTATCGCTTCGCGACTTCGCATTATCGCTTCGCGTCTTCGTACTATCGCGACTTCGCCCCATACTTCTTGAGGGCGAAGTGCGATGGCCCCTCTCGGCCATCATACAATAATGATGAATCCAATGATATTTTGGGAACCGGTGCTGACACCGTAATTCCAGTAGATGATAAAATAAATGCTTCAACAACAGAAACAGAAATCCGGGAAGTCGTAAAGAACCTAAAAACTGGGAAATCGCCTGGTATAGACCGCATTCTGAATGAGTATATCAGTTGTACATTTGAAAAATTTAGAACATTGTATGTGGTATTATTTAATAAAGTGCTAGATGAAGGAAAGATACCTATCTGCTGGTCAACCGGTATAATTGTGCCAATTTTCAAGAAAAAGGGGGACCCAACTGATCCAGGAAACTATAGAGGTATCGCACTGCTTAGCTGCCTCGGTAAAGTATTCACAGGCCTGTTAAACAAAAGACTGAGTGACTATGTTGAAGAATATAACCTATTATTATATTTATTAGAGTGTCTCCCTATATAACTTGTAATGAGATAAAACAGCATATTCCCCGGTCAATAAAACTGCATATTCCACCCCCCATGGAATATACACTAAAGGGAGATAATTACAACAGAGGTCGCCCCTTTCTCTCATTCGCGCTGCAAACGGTCCGCTGCAAACAGCCGATGACGGAGCAGTTCGTCGAGTTGATTTTAGCTGGAGAACACAGCACAAATAAATTATCTCCCCCCATTTAATTGTAATTAGAATCGTACCCAAGCACATTATTGGAGGAACTAACAAGCGGCATCGAACAACTATACGTGCGTTGCGAGATTTACACGATATCATAGTAGTGAAGCAGCTCCGAATCAGTGGAATCTCGTGCATGAAAAATAATGTTGCTGGCGATTGCCCACTGAAAGCAACCAACTCAGAAGGATTGCGTTCTTCCAAAATAAACATAAAACATTATTTTGCTCGAGAGATAATAGATTAGCACAGAGTTGAAGCGATCGTAAACTCTCAAGTAAAGTTTCCATCAAATGAAAGACCATTGCGAACAGTGTGGGAAAATATTTATTTGAATTTTTTACGATTTTATTACACAGAGTAAACTGCAATTAAAGCATGGTATTCTATGGTGGTCTGTTGCAATCATATTTAGGTCCAGTGACGTCACGCTGCCTTAATACATATATTTCAAACTTTGTATGCACTTTCCAGTGCTCGATTCAAGCTTAAAGTATGTATACTTTGAGTTTCAACACAGACTCACTGTTCCAATGTGCATGTTCTAAAATCTGGGAAATTAAATGCAAGATTCAAATTGACTTGACACTCATGAGTCACCATCTCCCAGACTTTGGTGAAACATGCACATTGGAACAGCGAGTCTGTGTTGAAACTCAAAGTATACACA
This sequence comes from Hanleya hanleyi, assembly GCA_036873755.1. Classification (NCBI taxonomy): domain Eukaryota; kingdom Metazoa; phylum Mollusca; class Polyplacophora; order Lepidopleurida; family Hanleyidae; genus Hanleya; species Hanleya hanleyi. The sequence continues at coordinate 11,301 of JAVTVY010018862.1, read as the reverse complement.
CCTTAAGCTTGAATCAAGCACTGGAAAGTGCATACAAAGTTTGAAATATATGTATTAAGGCAGTGTGACGTCACTGGACCTAAATATGATTGCAACAGACCACCATAGAATAACATTCTTTAATTGCAGTTTACTCTGTGTAATAAAATCGTAAATAATTAAAATAAATATTTTCCCACACTGTTTGCAATAATCTTTCATCTGATGGAAACTTTACTTGAGGGTTTACGATCACTTTAAGTTGATAAATATAATAATGAAATTATTGCCTTGTTGTGAGGAGAATATGCAGTTTCGTTGCCCCTCGGCTGTGCATATCCTCGGGGTAACAAAACTGCATATTCCCCTCAAAACAAGGCAATATTTTCATATTGTCTGAAAACCAGGCTGGGTTTCGTAAGGGTTATAGTGTGTCAGGCCATATTTTCTTATTGAAATGCTTAGTCGAACTGTTTTTATTCAGGAAATCTATTTACAGTTATACAAAACATGTACGAAGATATAAAGTCCTGCGTTAAAGTGAATGGAAATATATCTGAGTCTTTCAGTAGTAGTCGTTATGCTGCTTCTGTATGCAGACGATATAGTCATTTTTGCTGACACAAAAGAGGGTCTCCAAAGAGCTCTTGATGGTCTTCATTGCGAACAATGGATGTTAACAGTGAATGTACCGAAAACAAATGTTGTTGTTTTTAGTAAACGAAGAACAAAGAATTGCAATACTGTTTTCACATATTCCGGAAAACAGCTTGAAACTGTTGATCATTTTAAATACTTGGGTATAGAAATTGCATATAATGGAAGCTTTAATACATGTGTAAAGTATTTGGCAGATCAAGGCCGCAAGGCGATGTATTCTCTAATTGGAAAATGCAGGAGACAGAAACTACCAATAGAATTGCAGTTACAGTTGTTTGACATTCTCGTACTGCCTATACTTCTATATAACTGCGAAGTGTGGGGAACCAGTAATACTGACTTGATCGAGAAAATACATAAATCTTTTTGTAAGCATATTTTGGGTCTCAAAGTATCCACTATGTCTGCGATGGTCTTCGGTGAATTGGGCAGGTACCCAATTAAAATAAAGATAAACACCAGGATGATAACGTTTTGGTGTAAATTGATAGAGGGTAAGGAAACCAAATTGAGTTCCAAAATGTATCAAGTAATGCTAAGTTTGCATGAAAACGGAATATATTCATCGTCGTGGATTCTACGAATAAAGCACATATTGGATACTTGTGGTATGTCAGATACGTGGCACGATCAAAATAGAATATCCTCTAGATGGGTTGTTAATGCCGTGAACCTTAGACAATGTGATCAGTACAGACAGGAATGGTCATCTACTGTACATGATAGTACAAAATGTGTTTTATACAGAGTATTTAAAACGGACTTTTGCTTCGAACGATACCTAGGTGAATTGTCTTTATGTAAGAGGATAAATATGAGTAGGTTTAGATTGTCTAATCATAATTTACCAATCGAAACCGGTAGATATAAAAATATACCTAGGGAAATGAGGTTATGTCACATGTGTAATGATGGAAAGGTGGGGGATGAATATCATTTTATAGTTGAATGTATGTCTAGGTCATTTAAGGGCAGAACTGATCCCAGAATATTATACTAGATCCAATAATATATACCATTTTAAAGCACTATTTAATGCAAACTGCAAAACAACATATAAGCTATGTACCTTTATTAAGAGGGGCCTAGAGGCCCTCAAAATTAAATGAACAGATTGTTAGGTTAGCCGCCATGGCATTGTTAATTATGTCGAGACATCTAGTGTTTGTGCTGTCTGTCTGTCTGTCTGGATGGATGGATGCCTGGATGGATGTCTGTCCGTCCCCTTGCCTTGTCTGCAAGATATCTTGAGAACTACTGGATGGAATTTCACCAAACTTGAATGGAAGCTTCATTGGGATAGCCCCCTCATTTGATTAGGTTTTGGTGTGTGTGCGTGCATTCATCCATGTCCGGTGTCCGTCCGTCCGTCCATCTACTTGTACATGTATATACAGGCCTTGTCTGCAAGATATCTTAAGAACTACTGGGTGGAATTTCACCAAACTTGGATGGAAGCTTCAGTGCGATAGCCCCCTCATTTGATTAGGTTTTGGTGTGTGTGCGTGCATTCATCCGTGTCCGGTGTCCGTCCGTCCGCCCATCTACTTGTACATGTATATACAGGCCTTGTCTGCAAAATATCTTAAGAACTACTGGACGGAATTTCACCAAACTTGGACGGAAGCTTCATTGGGATAGCCCCCTTATTTGATTAGGTTTTGGTGTGTGTGCATGCGTTCATCCGTGTCCGGTGTCCGTCCGTTCGTCCATCTACTTGAACATGTATATACAGGCCTTGTCTGCAAGATATCTTGAGAACTGCTGGATGGAATTTCACCAAACTTGGATGGAATCTTCATTGGGATAGCCCCCTCATTTGATCAGGTTTTGGTGTATGTGTGCATGCATTCATCCGTGTCGGGTGTCCGTCCGTCCGTTCATCTACTTGTACATGTATATACAGGCCTTGTCTGCAAGATATCTGGAGAACTACGTGAAGGAAGTTCACCAAACTTGGATGGAAGCTTTATTGGGATAGCCCTCTCATCTGATTAGGTTTTGGTTTGTGTGTGCGTTCGTCCATGTTCGGTGTCCGTCCGTCTGTCCATGTACTTGTACATGTATATGTATATACAGGCCCTTTCTGCAAGATATCTGAAGAACTACTGGACAGAATTTCACCAAACTTGGATGGAAGGTTCATTGGGATAGCCCCCTTATTTGATTAGGTTTGGGTGTGTGTGTGCATTTATCCATGTCCATCGTCCGTCCGTCCATCTAATTGTTCATGTCTATACATACCTTGTCTGCAAGATATCTGGAGAACTACTCGACGGAATTTCACCAAACTTGGATGGAAGCTTCATTGAAATGGCCTTATGATCTAATTAGGTTTGGGTGCGAGCTAGTGCTTGCGTGGGTCCATGCAAAATGTGCTTATCTGTCTGTCCAATTTTTGTTCACCCCATATCTTGGAAACTACTGAAGGCAGATGCATGAAACTTCTATACGGTACAGCATGTATACTATAGGTGTGGCTCTTGTATGTTTTGCATCTTTCCTATAATGTGATCAGTTTGGAAATAGTTGATGATTCACAATTACATGTATTTCACATTGGTTGGACGCTGTAGATGTCGACAATCCACTCATTGCTATATAAATCCCGACTCCTCACTGGGTTACTGCAACAATAAAAATCGCCTCTTTGTAATTAATATTTTTAGATGCGCAGCTTTGTTTAGGATACTTATTGCTACATTCATTTTATAGCACTTTCCCTTAAATTATGTGCCCACTCAAGGCAAGGTGGGAGGTTGGGGGAGACAAGGGTCAAAGTGGAACCTCTAGTTAACATTGTATATGTGCTCCATACTTTGTACGAAGTCAGAGCAATAAACTGATTCTTGACTGCCCACTCGAATACACCATTGTACAATCATTGTCTTCCCACCACCATCCCCGCGGTCGCCACAACATTCATAGCTGATCATATCATCTATTACTTTTGAATTTTGCTAATTATTGCACTGATTTTGGATAAACCATCACTTACACGGAGGGCAGTTTCGCTCATACAGCACTCGCTCAACCAACCCCAAAACACACTTTTATTTTGCGCTACATACAGCCATCAAAATCTTCCCCCTCGACCCATGTGCAACTGCAGGTCGCAAACCACTAAATATTCGCCTTACTTGATATGTAGTAAATTGGCCGAGCACATCTCGAGAAAACTATATTCCCTAATATTCGCCGCCACAAATGACCCACCGAACCGGGTAGCCTGGCCTTTCCGCTCAAAAATATGGAAAATTCAGCATACATTCCCCACCATTTATTCGAGATAAGACCGTCAGAAATAGGGTCATCCAGCCATTACGGCAAATTTCGAAGGTGTCAATCAAACTGGCCCAGATTTTTTTCCGATTAAAATTTGAAAAGATGGTTTTGATATATTTGAGAGCCAAATATTATAGAAACATTTTAAAATACATCACAGACCATTTCTGGCCCAGTCAAGTATAATGGCCGGATGTTCGCCGGAAAGCAAGTCCTGATAATAATCTTACACCCAAAAACTTCAATGAAGGTTTGTGACGTGCATGGTCCGGGCTTACACCCGACGCTCCAGGACAACACAGCCTGAAAAATTGAAACAGAACAGGGCGTTCGCTGATTGGCTGTTATTCATCCCAGGCAGGAATGGCTGGTATCATTTTTTTTTTAATTCCTTCTGGATTATTTGACAAAGAAAAATAAAAAAAATAAAAGCTAGAACAGTATCCGCAGACAGCAACATTGTGACAGCTTTTTGTCGGGTACCCCCATGGGGTTTTTGGGCGTATTCGGTTTCTGCGGGGTGACTGTCTGTCATGGCGGTTGGTTCGTAAAAGAGCTGCTCATCATATGTTAAAATTCCCGATAAATTTGACAAACAATTGGAGCGATATGCAAGAAGTGGGAAAAATTGACGACGTCTGGCGACTAAAAAGCAACCATATGACTCTATAGCAACGAATTCGTCGACACCCAACATTCAGACCCGAGGATACGGAGGAATCTCGGACGTAGCATTAGTATCTCAGCCGTGCTTTTATTGCAGCTGTTCATGTGGAGACCATGAAGTATCCACACCGCCCCTAGTACCGGCTTAAGCGGAATTATGACAGCTCCGCTCAAGCAACTCATCTGGTGTTCACGGATGAGCATCATGGACGTCTGATTGAGCAAATGCCTTAACATGGCGAAACCTGGAAACCAAATCAGTCTTTCCAGCAAAGGTAGGTCATTTGTTGCAACGAAATATTGGGAATAGGGTTTTCTGGAGATGTGCCGGCCAAATTTACTACATAATAAGTAAGGAATTTTAATGGTGGCGTCTAACCGTAAGCCCCTACGACAACTTCTGCCCGATCATCTCCCTTCGCGTGACTTGATGCTAAAGTGTAGCTGATGAGTGATTTCCCTTGCTTTTGTCAAATGTTATAGTTTTTTTGTTTTATGAATGAATTAATAAATTATTATGTATCTATTCAAATTCTGTATTCGGGTTAGTTGGTCATACAAATATATGAGATACAGTTGTGCGTAAAGTAAGCACTTTGCAGAAGACTACACTCAGTGTTGATAGTTGGTACATTACATAATGTATACCAGAACAATGTGGTACTTTGTAGTTTATATGTAAGCAGATATTCTTCCAACGAACTTGCTAAACTTCTTATATAAGTATCTTATAGGCTCCTGGTAAACCAATATCAATTGCAATGACTGGCCTTGTATGATCACTTTGTATTGATTTATAGTCACTAATAGTCACTACGTGACTAAGTGTCACAGTCATTAAATGTCACTGATCGTCACTATAATCTGCTGTTACCATATGTCAGTGGTGACAAGTTGATTTGAGAAACTTCGAGTGGAGACGCTTGATGATATAGCCATGTTTTACAAGTTTCTACAATAATGTTTTGTGGCGTTGTTTAGAATCGTCACATTTAAAACAGGATCTAGCAAATGCTACTAGGCGAGATATGTATAAATCATATGCAGGTCCCTCTGTTATATTACTGTCCAGATAGGGATAATTTACGATGTCGAAATTGTAATCATCGTATTTGTCGTAATGTCGAAGAGAGAAGGCCCGCTTCGTTTTTATAGAGATATAGGTCTAAATAAGATGTGCCGCTCGGGCCCTCTGTAATCTCCTTCAAATTCAGTGAAGTTGGAATATATATCCTTCACTGCGTCATTTCAATATCGATTATCCACAGCAAGAAGATCGTCTATATAGCGTTTGGTAAATGAGAAGGAACGGGCTTTGAAATAATCTGTTTTTGATAGTGTCTGCTAATAGTCATATTCATAAGAGAACAGATATAGGTCATCCAAAAGGGGTGAACAATTAGTTCCCATTGGAATACCTATATGCGACTGATATATTGTATTGCCAAATTTCACATAGATAAAATTAATGAGAAATTCGAGCAATTCTATAAACAAAGAAACATCCCATGAATTATATCCCTTGTATGTAGTGGAGCTAAAGAATGCTTCATGGCTTCTGACGTTAATATATCAGCGATCAAGTTTCTTGAACACCGATATTATTATCCTTGAGTTCCACTGATAAGTTTGACGTAATATACGAGTAATGTAACTCCAAAAAACGTAAGGCTCATTTTGACTCAATATTTCGCCTCTTTAATTTGCCACCATCAGGAGTGGAGACATGGTGGGAGTCGGATACATGCACTGTTATGATAAGAATGAAAAGGCATATAAATAAAATAACACGGTCAGTTTAACAAGGTTTTATCTAAGCAATGCTAATTCTTCAGAAGCTTTGAGAACCTGATCCAACGGGGGTTTGTAACGGCGAATGGTTAGTGCCTCTTTGTATAATAAGTCAGACCAACGTGTATAATAGGTCAGACCAACATGAAAAGCTGCAATAAAAGCGTGGCTGAGATACTAAGTCTACGTTTGAGAATCCACCGTATTCTCGGGTCTGAATGTTAGGTGTCTACGTCCGAGAATCCACCGTATTCTCGGGTCTGAATGTTAGGTGTCTACGTCCGAGAATCCACCGTATTCTCGGGTCTGAATGTTAGGTGTCTACGTCCGAGAATCCACCGTATTCTCGGGTCTGAATGTTAGGTGTCTACGAATACTTTCCTGTAGTCATATGGTTGCTTTTTAGTCGCCAGACGTCGTCAAGTTTTCCCACCTCTAGCATATCGCTCCAATTTGCCATGGACAACAGTCTTAGGGAGTATTGTTTCATACAATTCTGGAGGCTTAATCTCTTGAAAATTGTCAGGCAAGTTCAATAAATCTCTTATATGCTGGAAGCCAGTACAATGTGTAACACGATTATGACCTTCACTATTACCTTTGGCATGTTCTTTAATTATAGTAATAAGGCAGCGATCTGTTTTACCAATGTACTCAGAGTTACATGCTGGACATTTGAAACGACAAACAAAGAACTTTGATAAATCTGTGGTGTGGGATCATTTGTGTTTACATAGTAGATAATTTTAATAGTTTGCCATTGAAATATGAATAATACTGGTTTTTGTAACAGTCCGTTCAATCTTTTCATACATTTCTTTGCCAAATTTTCTCCTTATTTTCCCGTGTATGGAAGTTTTAACCACATTCTATGTGGCTTATCTTGTTGTGATTGTTGGCAGGTCCGTATTTAGGAATGAACTGTTTTAGTAATCTAGCTGACTGAGATCTGCGGTAGCCATTCCATGAAAGAAAACGTTCTATAATATCCAGTTCACTTTGGAATAAAGTATCCGTGAAGCATATTTTGTAGGCTCGAGACTATTAATGAACTAAGACGGACAATAAGGTCTTGATGAGGGATTGTAGCATAGAGAGTCGATAAACCCATTTGGATACACGTCTGTATCAAGTTCTTCCGTAAGACATATCGAGTTTTTTCAATGTCCACACGCATTCAGTGCCAGAGTTCTTAAAAATAGTGGCGCAATACCTTTCCCAACATGCTTTTACCTCCTGAAGGGGCCCTCGTCAGCAGGGTTGAAAGAAGCTTGGTGGTGCAGCTTCTAGAACCAACTATGAATCTAGCTTTGTATTGTGATTTATGCATTCTGAGAGTCCAGTACACTTTCGGTATATCGTTATGAGTGGTTGGAAGACAAATACCTATTTGAGGAATGTTTTGTGGTTGTTAAATAAATCTTCCAGAGCAAATGCCGTTTGGGAGTAATTAGACGTATAGTCGGGTATAGTGCGCTTATACTCAATCCCTTAACCAGCACCTGGTAATAGTAATATTTACATATGAATATTATATGATTTGGAGCTTTGTCTGCTGGAACTATGGCGAATTTACTCTGGAGATTTGCTAGAACTTCTTGCGAGCTGAGGCTTCTCCGTACCGGTATTTGTTTTGTTTGGGGAAGGGTACTACTGTCAATATGGTGGATTGTTTCAACGACCTTGTTCTTGGTGAGGTTCAGCCAGCCAGCGAGTACTGTAGGTTCAACTTTTTCTCTCTTTGACCAATAAATGGGGTTGACCGGTGGGAGAAGATTCCTGTCACGAGTGACATTTGTACATAGTACATGCAACGATCATTACCCCTCAGCCCGAATGGGCATAGGGGTAATCGGTATTGTTGTGGGTCCGTCTGTCTGTCCATCCGCCCGTCCATCTGTCTGTCTGTCTGTCCGAACCATTTTCGTTAACACTCCATATCTTGAAAACTACTGAAGGCAGGTGCTCAACACTTCTATCCAGTACAGAATGTATTTTGTAGGTGTGCCCTTTGTATCTTTTGGGTTATTGATATAGTGGAATCATTTTATAAACAATTTTTAAAACAAGTTTTATGAATTATGCTTTGGTCAAATTCTGACAATCGGGAACCCTCGGGTAATGGAATGGTCTTTGCTGAATAAGGTACCCGATACAACCCGAATGAAAACTGCTCCAAGAATAATTGAAGGTAGTTCCACAGCCCGTTTCATATGTTTCCCTTTTCATCAGTCTTTTCTCTTCATTCTACTTTCAAAATATCAACGGAATATTTCCCGCTTTGTCCCTGAATACCAAATTATCCTTCCTTTTGTTCCGAATGATCAATGCTCTCCACGAAATACCAGGGGACATAACCCCATGCATGGCCAACCCGTATTTTTTTTCTCAAGAATTGATCCGCCTGCGAATGTAGTCCAAGGTAGTCCAAGGTAGTCCAAGGTTTGATCTCCACAAGTTTTTTTCAAGTTACGTAAGGTTGGTGATGATATTAAGTATAGGAATTACTTAATGTGCACTTTTCCTCGCTTTCACGTCTTGATAACCTTTATAGTATAAGTAGCAAGTTCAGGTATCCATACGCGCTAAAACCCCCTATTGCAGACTTCATTTATTTATGTGACAACCAGCAGCCGATGCAGCAGCCGGAACCACGGAAATTCAAGGTGACGTAGTTCATTTTCTTTATCTCACGCCTTTGAAATAACCAGGTACTCGCCATGGCCTGTATCTCTAGATTGAAAGTATTAACGAATTATAGACGTGACTGTTAAACGAGAAATCAATGTCGCAAGTATCTATATTCGCGCCGAAAAAAGGCGCCATTTTTCATTACATGACGAACAGAAATCTTTACCGGTACTTTGACGTATGTCTGTTTTCTTGATGTGACATATTAAATTGAACTAGCGACTTACTTGCTAGGGGTTATATCTTCAGATGTAAATTATAAACGAATTATGAGACGTTTTTGCTGAAGGAGAATTGAATCTCTAAATCGAAATTGATAACGAAAGTGCGACAGGCGCAATTTACAACAACAACGACCACGTGCGTGATCATTTTTGTTCCGACTTCTTCAAACGTCCCTAAGCTATCCTGTTTGATAAAAGCTAACTGAAACTACCTTCAAGAAAATTTCAAATATATTTGATGGAACACTATAGCCACACTTGGACTTCGTCGGGCTTAGGTCAGGCGGGGGGGAGGGGGGGGGCAGAAACTATAAGCAAAGCTTTAGGCTGGTTGGTTAAAAAAAAGTTTCCTGTTGAGCATCATTTTTTAATAAATCTGGGTAGGGAGGGAGGAGTTTTAGTGGCCTGTGTGGATAAAATTATCAGTAAACCTTAATAGTTTTACGTATCTAATGACGCTCCTTTATGTAACTGACTGACAACAGACGATTTTAAACAGCGGGAATTGCATCAAATCAATTGCTCGTTCATGTCCAGTGTCCTGATTCTCTTCTTATTTAGTATGTGAATAGGTTATATGGAAGCTCCCGATTTTGAAGCTTATCACAAGGGAACCTGATGTGAAATCTGCCAGATCGCCTCGATATCTGTACGTGAGCCACCATCATTGTTGACAGTGACACATGTTTACACTGACAGTTCCTTGCCAGCTGAGGAAGAAACAACGCCGGATGGTATAAACAAATGGTTACACTGCAAAATTTGCCCAATCTAATTAAAACTAAGTCTTATGTACTCCCCATTTGGATATTGTCGCTTGTAGGATCTAACAGGCTTGCAGTAACTCATGTGTTAACCAATCCCGAGAACGCTTCATAGTGCTTTGAAGGGAACATTGATGACAAAGAATTTTTGGTTGGCTTAGCCGAACTAGCCGGCTCGCTGGCAGGGTGTCTTTTCATGTTACCGCGGTCCCGACATTGTGGCACCATAATACGGGGTAGATATATGGACTGATCTTTGGTGTAAACATTGGGGTAAATGGACACAGTGAACCTATCTCCCCTCCCCGACTGCAAATGGATGAGTCCAGATGCGACCTTGATGTCATAGTGCTATCAAATATCCATGGTATGGGCGCTCAGAACACCAACTTCAATTGAAATACTTAATATCCTATATAGCGACATGTACGATTGGGGAGCATTGATAGGATATTAATTTATTAAGATTGAAATCTGCCCTGCCAGTTATTCATGCACAATTAAATAATTCAAAGAATACTTATTATGCAGAATAAGCATTCCGCACAATCCTCATTTAAACTTCCATCATTTTATATATAAGATATTTCTTGTTTCTATCACTGACCATGATCATCACGAAGGAAGCCCAACTGAGCCACCTGGTTATCCATATATATTTGGTCAAATTTTTCGGATTAGTTTTGAGATTATATCAGAGCTGTATAATTTATCCTTTGTCCACCAGAGCTTGTCATAGACACATGTCAGCTTATAATTCCAGTGGCCCCAACTTCCTATTTGTACATACATGACTTTGCAGATAAGCTAACGGAATAACGATCTGTACATGCCATCTTGTTCGTACTATATCAAAATGGACAAAACATGTCTATCATCAGGAAAATTTTAACTTAATGTCTTACAGGAAATTTGGACAAAGAGATTATTCCACAAAGGCAGATTAGATTCGAAAAAGGAATCAGCATATGATCATTCCTCTTATAATCACGTGATGCACTGTGCATCCGTTCTCTGGCAGGTGATAAACTATCCTAAAATCTAACATAGTTTATGTAACACCATATTAATTTAATTGTATTATGATCCCCACCTGTCATTCAAGAATGTAAATTTGCACCATGAGGGCTATTGTAGGGAAGGCGATTGTTTCTACAACCATGTCAAATAAGTTTCCACAGCAAAATTTTGTGGTGTTGATGGAAATAATAAAAAATTTGTACAGCAGAATAAAAAATTCA